>JAZHYW010007519.1:0-55814 GCA_037355805.1 Ixodes ricinus
TTGGCCTGTGACGACCGGGCTTTTGACGAGTTCTGCTAGACCCCAAAGAAACTGCACACGGAGGGCAGATAAGGGTACACCACCAAGCATCTACACAAAAGAAATGACGAACCCTAAAAGGGTGTCCAAACATGATACTACAAAGCTCGTCGGGCGACACGACTCCGACCTCCGCTTCCGGCCGTTTTTCTTTGCCAGGGGAAACGTTCCCCCGTCAAATCTCCCCCTCGCTTCCTCCACGGCGGCCTTGCTCTGCTCATCACGTGGGTGCGGAGAGCCACTCACACGGTCTGTTGGCTGTCGGTGAATCGCTCAAGTCCTACGCCGTCGTTTTTCTGGTCCCGAAAACGTGAAAGAGAATGACACGAAGGTGTCCTTCCCTTTCCCTGCGGAAAGCTAAACGCACGCTTCGACGCAGGAATGTGAGTGGCTCTCTGGACCCACGTGATGAGCAGATCATGGCCACCATGGAGGGCACGGAGCAAGATTTGACGGCTGGAAATTTTCACCCGGCAAAAAGAACGGCCAGTAGCGGAGCGCCGGACGATTTGTCGGAGTTGTGTGGCCTGTCGATCTTTGTAGTGTCCTGTTTGGACACCCCTCAAGTCGGGGGAAGCCGCACACGGAGGTCGCCACAACAAAGGTGATACGTTAAAAGTAGTTGGAAGTACGGAAATACTGGAAGTACGGAAACTAGCTAAACAGCACAATAAAGGAACGAAAACGCACTTTGGAATTCTAGGCCCAAGAGGTTTATTATTTATGGTCGTTAACATGCTATTTATTTGATAGCGCCTCAATAGATCCAAGTGCTCCCGGGCTTCTATTTGTTCCTTCTTTCATTGTGTTAAATCGGTATATAAGGTATGACTTGCGTTGTTCGCGTTCCCGATATAATTTGAATCAAGACTCTAAAAGTGTAACAAATAATTTATCTAATATGTGGTCAATATACTATTTCGGTGCGCTACTGTAGCATATATGTAAAAGCAGACCCTGTCTGAATGTTTAGAGTGTGAAGTAAATAGCTTATTTGTTTAGGGCGATAAACTTACAGTGGTAGTGACTGAGGCGAGGAGTACTGTGCCTTGGGTACAAGAACTAGGTAGCATGCAAGGAGTGGAGTGGGAACGTTTCGGCCGCGAAATTTATACTGGTTGAGTTACGTGAATATGTACAAGTTGTCGTCAGTTTGATGTGATTGAAGTGAGTCTCTACAGAGAGCGCACATCGGAAAAGCATCCTGTTTTTGTGAAAGGGTCCTTCTTCCCGGGTATCTAGATAAAATATATTTAGACTCACTATTGGCCCACCAATGCCTGCTGTCTGCTGCGAACCGTTGCTCTTGCCTTCGCGTACACAGCACGCTCAGCGGGCAAATCTAAGTCACAGTTCACTGTGCAGAACCCTAGCCATTATTGGACTTGAGGTAGCATGATAACCCCGAGGTAGAGTAGAACCGATTTCTCTCCGAGGCCTTTCACGGCCCTGGGCCACGTCTTCGGTCGACATGAAGGCGACCCACAGCGCTTGTGATCCGATACCCAAGAGGTCAGTAGTGGCTTCACGGCCCACCAATCGAGACTCCGTAGCAAGTAAGTCACCTGGAGCACGCCATTTCTCCTGAAGAGCTCGCACCCTGCCGGTTATCCCAGGACACGGTCTGCGGGGGATTCTGCTTTGGCAGCGTTAGGCGAAACTTGAGAAGTGTGATGGAGGCGTCGTAATAAGGAGTTTTGGTGAGCCATTGCGAGGCGAACAGTTCGTCCTCCAACACTTCTCCGATGCCACTGCGCATGGGCACGCGAATCGTTGGAGAGTTTGGAATGCGTTTCTCGTTCGTGTTTCCCACTCCAGCCGCCGGAGGTTGTCACCGCAACGCGGCCATCGTTGTCGACGACTCGGAGAAAATAGAAAATGGCGGTCACTTCGGCGACTGACTGCACACCCAGCAGATCCTGCAACTCGTTGCTTCATTTGAAAGGTAGAACCGGATAATATCAAGGACTGCTCACATTGCAAAAGATCGCGAATGCTGTAAATTATACGCGTGTGTAAATTAGCGTGATTCGAGATAACTAGCCGCGGTGGTGACAGTGAGCAGACAAAATGATTTGGCTTGATGGCATACAACGTAAACGACTGTTAAAGTTTAAGAGGACAAAGGCACACCACTTACCTTTGTAGTCTTTCAGACACTTTTTAATATATCTTGAGACCTCTCGAAATTCCGACAGGTAAATGTTACTTCGGCCGTCCTGTTCACATCAGTGTTACGCAGTAGAACGAGAGCCACACATGTTTACGCTGCAGAACGTTTCAGATCTTTACCACAAGGCAACGTTATTAGATAGGCTCAGTTACGGAACTGCTCAGACGCCGCTTGTACGAGGAATACCCCACCTCACTCGTCACGACTCGCCTCCCGTCGTTCAACGTGCCGGACGGCTGATATATGCTAACTCCAGTATATCCTATGGAATACGCACGTTTCGAAGCACAGCGTCTATATGGCGTTCCACCGTACTCTATGGCAACGTTACTAGATTACCTCAGTTATGAAATGACAATTTAGATGGCGCTTCAAACAACGGGAGGCGGACTGAAGTGAGAGGGGGGGGTACTTCCTTTCGCGGGAGTTTCATACCTTAAGTAATCTAGTAACGTTGCCACAAGATGACGCTGCCGGTCAAACACAATCATCATGATCGTTTACACGGTTGCGCCAGTTTTGCAGTTTTACGATTTACGAGAACATGTTAAATTTCACATACGGTTTTTTCTAAACGGAGCCGCTGCACCGCTCATGATATCGGAACAGTGTGCTCTAAAAACGACTCACTAGAACTCGTGGCGGTGGGTCCACACAAAGGATCGATATACCAATTAGGTGGTCACCGTATGGGCGCCACCACTTTTTACAAGACGTGGCTGCCTGGCTGTCTTTGTGGCTGCAGGCAGCCACATTTTTTGCACTACAGGTAACAAACCCACCGCCCCAAAGCTCTGCAGGTCTCATGAAAGCTTTATGCTACGCCGTCGTTAGTTCCATGCCAGCTGGCCATCCCTCGGCATTTTCTCCACTACGTGGGTGGTTTCTAAATTGCCACAACACGGCACAGCTGGAGCAGCATGCTGGAGGCCTATTGTCGGTGACAACAGAAGCAACGGTGTTTAGACTCGGCAGTCAGACAGTCCAGGAAATAAAAACGACTCAAGGATGAGCGATTACAGTGTCTAAAAAATAAGGTCTATGAGTAAAAAAACATTCGAATGGTTTTATTGTCAAAGAGAAGCGCCACTTGAGAACATACATTTTAAATTCAAAAGTTTCAGTTTTTTTGTCGTGCCTTCTCCGACTTTGTATGCTATGGGTCCGAACCTAATACTAGAACCTATGAGCTTATAGTCACTGCCAGAGTAAAAACGTCAGGGGGTCCTTCAATAGTACAGCCTCGTCCGAGCTTCGCACCTTCAATAATGCTTCGGTATCTCGTAAGCATCGGGTGAGCGCACGCGAAGCCGAAGCACGACTAAAGGCAACGAGCGCATGGTGGAAGCCGGGCGTTTGAGAGAGACTTCCGTCCGTTCACATCTTGTCAGTGACTAGTTTTCATGAAAGAGAACCATTAATCAGTAACACACGCTATACGAAACATCGAGTGTCGTGTTATTATTTTATTCTATTTGAAGGCCGGACCCGATTTTTTGTGTAGTGAATACTGTAAGCGTGGGATTGTTATTTCGCGAATGTTTTCGAAGTATGGGTTGCAGGAGTATTGTGTGGGCACACACATTTTGGCATTGAGTCTGTCATGCTACGTATTCGTTTTATTAGGGGGATTATATAATCGTGTGAAAAATGTTTCTAGATGTTTCACGTCGCGAGACACCAACAATTAGGTTGTTTACAGAACACAGAGTAACCGACTGTAGTTATTTCGGCTTGTTGCAAACAAGATCATTAGTTCTTCTAGACTAAATATAACCGGAGCCCTCCTTTGTGTAAACAAAACTAAATTAGCAGTGGCATTGAAAGGTAATATCATAACGGCTTTTGACATCAAGCTGCTAACTGTGATCTTCACTGCCCGGAATTTGAAAAGTAAAACTCAGTCTGAAAGGGGAACTCAAGGAGAAAAAGTAATCTAATATATTATTTCCACGATCGTTTTGCTCGTGATGCCGTTTAAAATAGGACATAATGAGGAATCGTAGGATAAATTTGAACAATTCAGCCATCTGAGCGACGTTGATGAAATGTGGTGCAAGTTTAAAGATATAATAACATATTGTGAAACGAACTTCGTTCCTAACAGAAAGAAAACGATAAATCGCATGAACCCGTGGATAACGCGAAATATTATACACATGAAACGCCGACTGAAGCGGAGACGTAGAAACAAGCTCGAGGTACAAGAACTATCACGAGAATTGACATTAGAAATCAACTCGGCTAGGGCAAGGTACTTCAATATTACCCTACCAAACTTCCTTATACATAATCCCCAAAAGTTTTGGCGATATCTGTCGAGACGAGAAAGCCATGTTTCACAGTTCGAAATTGATGGCGTTATCACAATTGATCCAGAAACCATATCTTCGAGGCTTCAATTATTTCTTTCAGTCTGCATTTTCTAGAGCCCTCGAAGATGAATCTGAACCAGAAAGTATTGAAGTGCCTGTAATGCTAAACTTGGAGTCTACTCAGCCCGGAATCTTATCGTTATTACTGAATCTAAACGTAAAAAGTCTGCTGGACCTGATGGAGTCTCTGGCACAATTTTAAGGAGATATGCAGAGTGGCTCTCGCACTATCTATGTCTAATTTTTCTTGAGTCACTGCGATCCTCACGGCTACCGGATGATTGGCGTTGTGCTAAGATTGTCCCGATTCACAAGACAGGAAATAGACACTTAATCACTAACTCCAGACCCATTTCACTGACAAGTACGACATGCAAGTTAATTGGACACATTATATGCAAGGCGATAACTAAACACTTAGAAGAAAACAATGTTCTTTATTCACATCAACACGGGTTCCGGGCAATATTGTCTACGGTAACGCAACTCCTAGAGGTTACCCACGATTTTGCGCTTACTATCAACGATAGACAACAAACTTATACCATTTTCATAGACCTATCAAAAGCCTTTGACCGTGTGCCCCATCAGAAGTTAATAAGTAAGTTGCAGTCAGTTGGAATTAGTCACACTTTGATTTCCTGGATTTATGGTTACCTTGTCAAACGCAAACAGTATGTTATACTGAACGGTAGTACCTCTGGTATGCTGGATGTGTTTTCCGGAGTGCCACAGGGGTCAGTGCTTGGCCCATTGCTATTTTTGATTTATGTAACTGATTTGCCGGCTTGTGTTGATCCAACTGTGAAAGTGAGACTCTTCGCCAACGATTGCGTTATATATACAAACATAGCTGGACCTGAGAGTCAGATAATTCTTAACAAATCATTGCCAGTGATGTGATTGGCCTAAGTTATTTTGGCGCACGTTCCGGAGCAACCGAAGCAGTGTTTTGGAGCAGCAAATGTGGTTTTGGAGCAACCAAAACAGTGTTTTGGAGCAGCAAAAGCGGCTTTTGGAGCAGCCAAGACACTGTTTCGGAGCAGCAAAAGTGGATTTTGGAGCAGATATTCTTAGGAAAATAAAAATATTCGTTTTAAGCGCTGTACAAACAAAGGGCACTTTGTGTTGCGTTGTGTTCTGATGTGACGTGTTGTGACGGAACTCGCTGCTTCTGTTTTTACTGCTCAGACATCCCACAAGTGTACAGTGCTGTAGGCATTGCCAAGCAATTTCGAAAAACCACTTGCCACAGTTTTACTGGTTCCGACGTGCCAGATTTTCGTCAAAAGTAAGCAAACGTAAAACAATGAATAGACCAATCTCACTAAGCGTTCGGCGCATACGTGACGTCGCCATAACTTTAGTTCACTGGAGGCAGACGGCAGTGCACGAGAGGGCTCGTTCCGTCTCGTGTTCTACACGCGCAGACCTCCAGTGAGGTTGTCGCACGTGCCCAAAGACTAAAGTTCCCTTGATTCATTGCGGCAGCAGTAGCGTAGTCAAACTATCTGGTGAGATCGGTCTAATGCAAGCGTCCCGGCTGGTGCCTCAGTCACGCATTCATGTTCGCATGCACGTGAGGCCAACTTCGGCAGGCTTGCTGTTGGGCATGCTTCGTCGCGCGAGCGCAGACAACAACTGTCCGATCGAAACCGAAACCATGCCCCTCAGCTCCGTCATTAACTTATCCCCAAATTTTACACAAAATGTAACTTTCGAGCATGCGACAAAAACAGTCCAGTGGCGCGTGCTTGTCAGGCCGGCAAACAAGGTACAAGCTAAACACACAAAAAATAAAGAACCTGAGTGCATCGATGCAAGACATTGCGAGCCAGCCTCAAAATGTTCTTGGAGCGCTTTGTTCAACAACTGAATTCGAGACAAACAAGCACGCTGTACGGGTTCAGCGTGCAGACATTGCCTTCTTTGCTTTAGCTCACTTCTCTTCACCAGCTTTTTTCCACGGCAGATTTTTCACGTACCGAGGTCCCTCTCGAAAAGAAGGCCCACCGAGAGGAATTTAGATAATCAATACTTTGACAGAGCAGTCTTTGAATTAAAGATGGATTTTGTAGTAACGTATGATTTAAACAAGAACAGGAATGTTGACGAACATGCGGCGGTACTTAGTTTCATTTTAGAAAGTACGATATCTGCAGTGATGTGGGGACGGCAACATTCGACGTCGCGCGACCACGGTGACTGAAAGGCAGTGACCAAATATAGTTTTCCCACGGCCGTTGCTTCAGCTCACAAGTAACTCATGCCGCGCAAAAACATGGTTTCGTTTCACAGCATGACGGCATGGCTGGCACCCGGCACGCTAGCGTCGGAGCGACGGCATATATCCGCGTCTATCGCTGAAAATATAAAAAAAGAGGCGAGAGCCACAAGACGAGAGCGCGAAACGCGAGACGCCGGAAAACCATGCAAGACCGGGTGGACAATTGATGCACGGTACTTTGTGCCAGGCGGCCGCTTGCGCCACATAACACACGCCTGCTCAATTACAGTACTCAGTTTAGTTTCGGTTTTGAAAGGCGACCTAAATTAGTCCTTTGGCGCAGGCTTGGCGCAGATTACCCATATTTGGCGAAATGTAGCAGGATGTAGCAGGGTTAGCCCTTGGCGCAGTTTGGCGCAATCGGCGCAGTAATCACATCACTGCATTGCAAAACATAAGCCTTTGGTGTAAGAGATGGGTTATGAAAATCAATCGCGACAAAACTGCTGTTATCACTATCACTAACAAGAAAAACCCGTTAGACTGTCTCATATATGTTAGATAATAAAACTATTAATAAAGTAAATGAAATAAAGTACCTGGGAGTTACAATCTCCAGTAACCTTAAGTGGAGACACATGTCACAAACATATGCAGTAATGCATTTAAGAAATTGGGCTACTTGAGAAGAAAATAAAAAAAATACTCTACGTCTGCAACCAAACTGTCAGCGTGCAAGGCACTGGTCAGACCAGTGTTGGAATATGCCAGTATTATCTGGAGTCCGTATCAGGATTATCTTGACAATAAGCTAGAAAAAGTTCGAAGGATCGCAGTAAGGTTCATCTATTATAATTACTCATGGAGGGCTAGCGTTACCGCTATGCTTGCGAACGCAAAGTTGGACACCCTAAAAGATCGAAGAAAAATTGCTAGCCTAAAGTTTTTGTACGCACTGTACCAACAACAAATAAATATAGCACAAAAATACCTCAAGGCGCCCCCCCCCCCCTTTGTGCACTCAAAGCGAACCAACCATAACAAGACGATCAGGCCGTATTCAGTCAAAAACAACACATTTAAATATTCTTTTTTCTCCCGCGTTATTGATGATTGGAATAAGTTACCAGAAGAAATCGTAAATAGTACATCAGCGCAGTCTTTTGCCGAGACTCTCACTTCTATGCACTAGCATAACATTCCGGCTATACGTTTTCTTTTTGTGTCTTTTTTATTACGAATGTCTTATACCGGTGTAGTGCTTCTTTCTGTACAAATGTCCACTTCTGTATGGGTCTTCAATGACCTACAGTATTGATAAATAAATAAATAAAGAAAATCGGCCCTTTATTCGTACGGCAACATACGTGTATAGCAGAGTCAGGGTAATTTCTTGCTTATATCACGATATAAATCGTATGTAGAGAGAAATGTTTTTGAACATGACGCTGTGTTACATTCGGCTATCGGTAGCAAGATACAAATTGCTGAGCGGAAATTTATGAAAAAGTGCCGTTTATTGAGCTGCACATTGATGATAAATGCTGCCATCGTTTGGGCAGTTCTACAAAAAACCTGCTTCAACATATTATAAGTTTATGTTGTGCAAGTGCGAATGACCGCAAAACTTAATGTTCGTTTTTAGCGCACTGCTCCATAAACAATTTGTTTTTAAATTTCCACCATGCGCAGAGCTATACCCTCAATAACCAGATACATCGCAGACGCCGCTTGACCTACTTGAACGAAAACGGTCCTATGCACAGAAGAATTAAGCCGTAAACTATTTGAAAATTGATCTTGGATCTGATTTACACATACCTCGCTATACGAACCACCCAGACCAGGAATTTCTGGATCCTACATTTCAACTGAACATTTTGTTTTTAAAACTAACACGTGAGGAGCTACCTCAATGCGGCACCCACAAAAAATATTAATCTCGTCGTTAAAGCGCATAGAAGTGTTGCATAACCCATTTTTCATTTTCTCGCTGGCAGTATAAGTGCAGTGGCCTCTGCTGCTCCTTAAACAAAACAAAAAAAAGCAAAAAAAGTAACAGCCTTTTTTATTTGGTGGGTCGCTCTTTGTGGTTTATCCACATCAAAGAGATGACATTTTCGGTTACAACAGCAAAATCAGAATGCTCGTCTGAAGTATGCATATGCCTTTACTTTACTCACGAGTCAGACGATGCGTTTGACCAGATTGTCGAACCGAAATTTTTATCGGTTCGGTTCCGGTTCGGGTTCACGGATTTCGGTTCAGCTCCGGTTCAGTTCCGGGGAGCGAAAAATAACGGTTCGAACCGGTTTGAACCGGTTCGAACCGGTTTGAACCGCTAAACTGAGAATATATTTTCCGCGTTCTTTTGGCAATAGGCACTTTTTCAAGAGTGAAACGAGTAACTATATATCTTTTTATCATTTGTTGAATCCACTTTTTTTTTCATGTACCAAAAATAAATTGTGTTGTTTAATTTCGATGAAACAGTAAATGAAAAGCTAGATTAACATATATAACTCAACATCTATTTCTTTTTACCTCAGTCGCACATATTTTACCTGAATCTAAAGGTTATCAGTCTGGTGGGTCGTCTAAAATGCATGTGATTAGTAGACCTTTGCGTCGCAATATTAAAAGTAGAGTCCTGCTGTGCTCTTGTACTTAGAAAATAATTAGTGCATACAATCATGAAATGGGCACGCTCTCGCCATATATATTCTGAAATCTAGATTATAAAATACTTTTCACAATATATATGATGACGGTGCAACTGAGCCTAAAGCAATATTATTTTCAAAATGTTAGGAAAGTTTTAGGACAAACCCTTTCAGTCTACCTTTTATAGAAACTCTGAGCGGCAAGCACAACGCTTGCTTTCCTGACCAATATTGTTTACACTGAGCGCCGTGATACAGGCGAATAATAATGCAGAAAAGAGTGACCTTCGTATTCAGTTCGGATATGACCTAAAATAGAGCGCATTAAAGTGCACCTTTTCGGCATAGCTTGGCGTTTGATGCTTGTTCTTGACAAGATGCCGGTCAATTCAATTTGTAAATAAGCATCACCCTTGCTAATTGGTGATTTGTTGTTAAATACAACAAAGTGGTATTTCATAGTCTACTCGACATTACAGCTACTTAATTGGTCACTTTCTGACGGTCTGCGTGCGCAATCGTCATAGTTCTGCCACGCGCCACTGTGTATGTACTTTGTTTTCATCCAGCCCACAGACACATAAAATTGTTGTTCATCAAATAAAAGAAGCAACAGACTTCTATATGTTTGAGAAGTTGAATATGCGTCAGGAACACAAGTTATTTAAATCAGCTTCAAAAAAAAAGTGCATAAGTTTTTCCCAAGTTACTTATACACGTGCCTCTCGTGGATAAAAATCGCCGGAAAAGAACTTTATGGTGATAGGCCCTTTATTTATGTTGTCAAGTCTTCAGGTAGTAAGAAAATATTTGTTATTGTCATCAATCAATTTGACTGTATGAAGTTCACATAACCGCTTCAGACCGACACGGGAGGACGATACTCGAAAATACGCCATCTGTTGAGTCTGCGGAACGTGCTTATTTGTTCGCTGTTTGACAGTGTGAAACACCAGGTCGCGGGGTATGCCAAAAAGAACTGTGTGCTCACGTTATAGATCTGAAGGCAAATGCACGAAATGTGCAGAGAGAGAGAGAGAGAGAGAGATAATAAATTATATTCTTCTAAATAATGCCATATATACACGACGCCTTACTGCAAAAAGAACTATATAGGGATGCATGTTTTAAACGTAAACACATTTGACGGAACTCCGTCTGGTTGGGTGAAAAGTTGAGAAATACAGACCTTCACAAACCAAGTCCTAAACATTTAGTGGCCCGACGTTTCAATATGTCGGGCTCAATAGGTCGACAGCCACTTAACCGTCGGCGTGTGTCAACGGACTAGGGCACTCGAAGAAGAAAAAGTGAGTGAAGCAAACGACACACCGTAGATAGAAAAGAAGCTGCTGCTCTCCACGTGCAAATAATCGCCCTTAATAAAAAAAAAAACGGTTTTGAAACGTTGGATTTCTTACTGTTCAGGACTTGGTTGGTTATGGTGCGTATTTCTCTAGTAGAGATGCGTGTAATGATGTTCCTAATTACACATAAATATCGCAAGGAACAGACGATATATTTCTAATTTAAATCACATTAGAACATCGGACTGCACGAGCTCGAAACTTCGCAGAATACTGTTTCGGGAGGCTAAAGTGATATTTGGTTTTACGGGCACTTGTTTTGTGGCCTGATTTTACAACTCCGTGCTTTATCAGTCATGCGCGCTCTAACATTTTATGAGGCTGCAGCATATCATCGCGAGACTGCTATATATAGTGCACAACTTTACAATTTCGACGTCCCCTTTGCTATACTTTGTTTCAGCTTAAAGGGGCATTGCAAAGGGACGAAGAAAACCAAATGCTGCTTCGAACGGCGTGCCTATCATTATCAAACATGAGCGTTCAGTGACGACATTGGTCTAGAACGTCGGATAATGATGACATAGAATTCTAGAGGTAGAACTGGCTAAATAGGCGCAAGTTACCCCTTCTGATCCTTTCAAGCACTTGACTCTCACTCATACATTTGCTTGGAGCACCCGTAAATTGGTGGGGCGCTCACATCTTCATAACTGGATGTTAATTTCCAACACTTAGGAAGATCGCTCATGGTTGTTTCACGCTCTTGTAGTTTAGAGCAGTATATACTGTACATAACGCGTTTTCGGTTTTTGGTTTTGTTCTAGTCATGACACCACTGTTGTAAATAAAATTTTCTAACCAGGTTCTCTGTTGGCTCAGACCAATAACGTCATCAACAGAAGAAAATGCGCTCAAAATTCTGAACCTCTTTCAGCTATTATGTTCAAAATACACCAGATTTCTTGTTTATTTTATGTTTAATGTGTTGCTAGAGTCCCAGCCACTAATTCGAGCGAAAGCAATGCAAATTTAAAAAAAAATGGCCAGAAACGCTTTGCATGGCCCCTTCAAGTCCAGATGCAGCCTATGCTACAAACAAACACTAAGATTTTGGCTAGGTACAAAGATAAAGTGTCGCGAGAACTACACGAGGCATATGAAATTACGACCAGGGAGAAGAAATGTTTAAGTGACACGTTCCCCTATTTATCTACGAATGAGTTTGAAATTTTGAAACGCGGGCTGAGCAGATAGGGTAAACCAGGGTGCCTCAATGTCCATGAAGGCACCCTAGGGTAAACAGGGTTTTTGTGGCTATATAACGTGTGAAGTTTCAATAAACTGCAGTTGAGAGTCCGCCTTGTCCTGTTTCCCTTCGTCCGTGTCCCTGTATTTTTTCGGCGCTTTTTGTTTGCAATGAACCAACTGGCCCAAATCTCCACTTTATTATGCCACAAGCACGAGCCTTTGGTCCCGAACACTTGCACTGCAGGAGCGCGCGTGCTTGGACGCTGAAAGCCCGGAGCTCGCTTTTTTAGTTTCTGATACGCTTTCACTTAAAGTGAAACGAAGTATTGTGTTGAGGACATCACATTTGAACAGAAAACTGAACTGTTTAACATGGTTTGCAAGTGACATCATCGCACTATATGCGAGTGGTCAGAGATTTCTTTTTGCTGAGAATTCAGATCCCGAGTTCAAATTGCTGAGAAATTCAAATGCACGCTGCAGAAGGTTCGCGCTCAGTGCAACCAATGTATTCAGAAACAAAAATTATTCTTGGCTTGGTGCAGCGTCGTGAGGAACAGCGCGAGCGTCTGACACTCAGAAAACGCGCTTTCTGGCAGGAGTGATTTCGCAAACGAAGTAGTTTTGCAGGATTACACTGTCTGCTCTGTGCCGAAGATGCGGAGCAGAGGAACCTTTACAACACAGTAGGTTTTTAACCCCCCCCCCCCTTTTTTTTTTTTCATTTGACGATGCTCCTTCAGAGAATACTTTTTATTTCTGAGGGACTCCCTCCTTTGTTTGGGGGTGCCAATTCGACAATTATATTTCTGTCATTTGTTAGCAGTAATTCTCCATTTCTTTTATTTTACATCCAAAAACTGTGAAGTTTAAACAAAACTGCGAGAATTTGAGCGGCTGCCGACTTTCGGCTGTCCCTCAAAGGCCACTAGAATCTTTCTTTTCAGGTATCCCTGCCATACACACTTGTAGTTCTATTTCTCGTCAGATTAATAAGCCATATTTAGTCTTTTCAATGCTTCTATTCTCATGGACAACTTTCTCAGGCAGTTCAGCAACAACGAAAACATGTTTGAGCGCCTCAATGATGTGTACATGTAAAATAGTTCATGCAACAGTTTTTGCACTTTCAGTAAATACTACTAAGAGGTAATCCCTGACGTTGATAGCTTGCAAAAACACCCATTAGTTTTCCTCTCTGCTCAATGGCAGACGCAGAAAAAATAAATGAAAGAAACAGCTTTCCCCTCCTCAACTCGCTATTAGAACAGGCGGCAATGTGATCTGACGCTAATTGTATACCGCCAGTGTTCATCATAGTCATGCGCTGGGGTTGGCAAAGAATAAAGCATGGGTTGAGATTTAGGCTTTATTAGAGTTCGGCTATTCTCATTTTTGATTGAACACGAGCCAACACGAATGTTTGGCGATGCTGATTGTCAGGAACCCGAGCACTCGGCTCAGGCTCATGACAGCCGAGTACGTCACGGTGTCGTACGACTCGCGGTGAAAAGTCGTGATGGCTAATGCCCCTGAATAAAAAAGGTAGCGACATCTTCTCCCTCCTCCTTTGACGCGCACACCTTTTATCTTTATGTTTTGCTTTTTTACACCCGTGCGTCGACTGTAGCGCCGCCTGGTTTGGACCAAGATAGCATACGGCCTTCCTATACTTGAGTCAGAGCGCAGTCAAAGGCTGAAAGACACGCAAATACATACACACAGGCTAAAAGCGCACTGTTACTGTCTACAAGCCTCGAAGGATGTGCTCAAGGAAAGACGATGAAAGCCGTGACGTTGCACAGTCGGTGTTATTTGATTGGCGACATAAGCTCATAGTATGCACTGCACTCCGACAGCATAGGCATTCCTTCTCCCTCCTCCTCTGACGCTCACACCTTTTATCTTTATGTTTTGCTTTTTTACACCTTTGCGTCGACAGTAGCGCCGCCTGGTTTGGCCCAAGATAGCAGGCGGCATTCTTCAAAGGATGTAGCTACTTTTCTGTATAAATGGGCTTCAGTTATGGCATATGTGACGTCACGGTGTCAACAACGCTAATACATCTATATTCCGTTGCAACTCAAGAAGGTAGGGCGAGGGAAAAGAAGGCCGGGGAGGAAGAAGCAGACGAAACGTTGGAGAAGAGAGGGGGAAATTGACGTTCTGAATTTAAGTCGACTTAACGCGGTGAGTAATGCGACTACGCCACGGGGCCACGTGACGTGACATTATTTGACAGCATGTCTTGAAACCATGACGTCACGTGACCACGTGACACAAGATTAATCGTAGTGCCAATACAAAAGCGCCACGAAAACCCACAATTTCTTATACATTGCAATTCGATTGATGACAATTTGATCACTACATAGAAATGCCAGCTGCCAATTTTTACTTCTCAAACACTCATTTTGTAATAAAAAAAATTACCGTGAACCGTTTTGAACCGGTTACCGTTATGTTTTTTTCCGGTTCAGTTCCGGTTCAGTTCCAAGATGGCGGCGAAGATTTCGGTTCGGTTCAGTTCCGGTTCGGCTAAAAATAACGGTTCTGTTCCGGTTTTCGGTTCGGTTCGGTTCCGGTTCGACACTCTGCGTTTGACAGACCAACCACACTCAGAATACTCATGAAATCGTGACAGCCTCTAGTCTCCCAATTATCGCCGATCCGAGCCTTCTTTAAATGCGCTGTCAAACAGCGATAGCTTCGATGTTGGCCACCCTCCCGAGGGTGTCAGACGGAACAAAGAAAAGGCAGCAAAGATACAAAATATCCAAGTCACATAAATAGACAATGTTTCGCAGAGTCAAAACTCACACATGATACAACTTCTAACGAGTTATCATTCCACTTCATTCGGACCCGCAACTGAATAAATGCATTGTAATTGTTAAGGCCCTGCCAATAGGCGAATATAATTCAAGGTTTTTACCGCGGTGGCTATCAGTGACCCTTCCCGGCCAAAAACGATCATGTACGAACGCAAAACCCCAATCTACAGCAGATCGATGCACTGCTCTCCCCTCCCCCGTTGTTCCTCACACAAACAGGTAGTTGTCTGTCGTACGTGTCTTCTTTTGTCCTGGTTTTTCGTGCGCTTTTTATTTCGTCTTGAACCACTACAAACTAGCCCAGCTTTCATCCCTGCTGTATGCACGCCAACTGCGGCAAGGCTTTCTCTCGCTCCCCCCGCCCACACCTTCTAGGTAACAAAGACGCAGGGCTGATAGAGATGTCGTCACCAGCGAAGGCCAACGCTGGTCATAGATTGGACACGACGATTCTGTTAACGTTCGGTTCAAACTTGACTCAAAGCCTAGCGCTAACGCAGCACTCGTTTCCAATCTGTGTCCAGCGTTGGCGTTCGCTGGTGACGCAAAAATGTCAGCAATACGGCCTTGCCTTCTATACTCCGTGTTACTCGTTGCGTGCAGTACTGGCGAAGGCAGCGCCAGGCGAGAGGAGAAAGGGCAAGCACTAAGAAGGCTGGGGAGCAGGAGAGAAGCATCTTCATAGAGCGATAGAGCCCTCCCTTTGTCCCCTCGCCCTCTACTGCAGTCCTCTCCCGTCCCGTCTTCATAGTGCTCGCCCTTTCTCTCTTCGCCTGGCGTTGCTTTCGCCTGCACTGCACAAAACTAGTGACACGGAGTATAGGCGGTGTTGTCCCCCCCCCCCTTCCTCCCCTCTTCCACGCCGTAGGCCGCCGCTGTTTCCGAAAAACCCACGTGATCATGGCGAGGGCGCTCTCTGCCTCCTCATCCTTCCTGCTACACCTATAGTCGGTGACAGGTCAAGAAGGAAGTGGAAGCTCCTCTCACCTCTTTACACCATAAAGAGCGAGCGCTAGAGAGGAGGTGGCCTCCTCTCTAGTGACGCAGTCGTTTCATTCCCGACGTCACTATCTCGGCTGCGCGCCACTGGCGCATGTGCCGACGGCGCGGTTCCGATACAGTGAAGACTTTGCTATTAACGCGTCAGCATTAGCACCCACATAACAGTAAAAAGCTGACGGTGTCCGTCTGTGAACAAAACAGTGGAAAGAGAAGCTGGCCGCGTATAGAGGTAGTGAAGGACAAAGACGGGGGGGGGGGTAACGCGCGCGAATGCTGGAGCGAGTCTTAAGCGCCGTTCACACATATGCACCGAGTAAAGGCCCGTTCACACTCTTGCGACCTCTTAAAACTGGGTTCCTTGAAACTTCTTAAAACCAGAGCAGAGCCTTTATTGAGAGAGTTTGGCTATACATTGGTTTGAATAGGCGAGCATCTCGGGGCTAACCACAGGCCGCGAAACAGCTCCCTAGCGGTGGTCGTGTGCTCTAAATATGTGACACGGCTAATTTAAGCTGTTTTAGCGTCGCTAGAGCGAAAAGGTATGACTGTCAGTGACTGAAAACTTGGCGCATGTGAGATTGTCGTCACGTCTATATTCAACGGTAGAATAAACGAACATGCGGTCCAAACCAGGGCCGACTTGCTAGAAACAGCGTCTCAGCTGAGACTGGGGGAAGGAAAGCACTGCCAAAGCCAGCGCACGAGCCGTGCGGGACCGTCTCAACCCGAGCCGAACAAACCACGTCCCGCGACGCTCGCGCGCCCCACCATTTGCACTGTTTTAATAATAATAATAATAATAATAATAATAATATTAATAATAATAATAATAATAATAATAATAATAATAATAATAATAATAATAATAATAATTAATTAATAATAATAATAATAATAATTTTATTGCTCATATGAAACATCAATACTAAAGAAAGCGAGTCTGTCAAAAGCCAAAAGCGGCTTGTAGGACTAGACTCGGCATCGACGTAGAGAAAAAACCGTTATTTATAGACATAGCATAAGACGCAAGTAAACACAAGTTACAAAAATTGCAGACAATCCTGCAAAAAGAAAAGAACACGCAAAAAAAGATCATACCACCAATCATAATGGTTCCGGAAAATTAAGAAGCAACAAAGGTAGAAAACATTGTACAAAACATCTCATGAAAAAAAAAATACTACTAGTATGCCGAAAAGAACAAACCGCAAAAATATTACACGACTCATTTATAAATACGCGCAATAAGTGAACTGAAAAACATAAGGGAAAAAAACACCCACCCACGCGCACCATATATGTACGTGCATAACCGAAAAAAGCAGTGCAATGAAATATTAAAGGCCGAGTGTTCAAGGCCTGAGCAGATCGTTCCTAGTAGTTTTTTAAGTTTACGTTTAGAATCTAATTCAGAAAAGGTATTGGAAAGGCCGTTAAAAAGTTCAGGTATAATAATAATAATAATAATAATAATAATAATAATAATAATAATAATAATAATAATAATAATAATAAAATAGTTTATTGCTACCAGCAAAGAAAAGTTTAGTGTTGCGGATGCATCAAAGCCAACAGGAGGCTTGTGCGACGCCATCCTCCAATAAAAAAACGATATGTAGCTGTGTAGCTACGGAAAATACAATAATATAGAACAGACAAAAAAAAGAAATATAAACACAATTCTATGAAGTTAGTCACTCTAGTTATAACGTGAAAATTTTACGCGACAAGATATTATGCACAGACTAAAACGGAAATCAAGAGCAATGTCAAAGCAAAATGAAATACTACAAAACTAGAAAAATATGCAGAAAAAAAAATTCACGGAAGGTGTCTTCTGTTAAAATGTCCTACAAACAGCAGAATATTCATTAATGTTCCAGAAAGGCAGGCGCTTAAAAGTGGCACACATTACTAAGCAAAATGTGTCTACAATATAAATAAACAGGATAGAGACCGAAACCAATAGTTCCCTATTAAAACGAAATACCTCTAAGCATCTTTTTAACTTTGCCCAAGGATGTTTGGTTCAGAAGTTCAGGTGGTAAGTGAGAAAAAATATATGGCACATAGAACGCACGCGTACTTTCGCCATAACGAGTGCGGGAAAGAGGTATGTGAAAAGGGTGCGTATGTCGAAGATCACGTGAGGGTGGGCTTGAGATTTTGAAATCAGAGTTCCAAAAGTGCCGCAATACCACTGAATGAACATAAAGGGTTTGGAAGTTAGGTAGTTGCAAATATTCGAAAAGATTAGCGTTGTCAGGTATTTTAAGTTGATAAGAGACACTTTTCAGGATAGCTTTCAGGATACAGTCCACTTTGGTTTTCCAATAGTCAGAAGAATGTCCGAAAACGGTGATGGAGTAGCGAAGGACGCTATATGCAAGCGAATGGGCAATCATTCTTCGAACAGATACAGGAAAAAATATTTTGTATTATATAATAGGCAACTAACGCTTCTCAGTTTTTTACAGATGTATGTAAAATGAACATTCCATTTCAGACCGCTGTCAAAATATATGCCTAGATACTTCACACTATCTGTATACTCAACCGGAATGCAGTTGCATTGATGACAGAAAGAAGAGTGCAGAACTAATGGAATGTTGAGAGTGACTGTTTTGAGTGGATTATGGAAGCATACTAGTTTCGTCTTTTTAACATTTATATCAAGAAGGTTTTTCTTGAACCAGTCCATAATTGCTATGGCTTGAGATTGCAACTGGCTGATGGAATTGGCATAGTTGATATGTTGGGTCATGATTACAGTGTCGTCCGCGTATTGATAGAGCTTACATCCCGGTACCATAGTGGCGATGTCATTGACAAAAATATTAAACAAAAGAGGTGATAGAATGGATCCCTGTGGTACTCCCGCTTTTAGTTCAGTTCGAGAACTCTGAAATCCAGATGCGCACACCAGTTGAGAACGATGAGAAAGATAGTTTTTAAGAAGGCAAAAAAATGAACCACGAAACCCTAGGCTGTACAGTTTCTTCAACAGTATCGTATGGCTTACTGTATCAAAAGCTTTGGACACATCTAAGAATAGTGCGGAGGTAACAAGATTGTGATCGAATGCTGAGTATAGGTGATCTGCGAAATCTTCTAGAAGAGGCTGAGTGCCCTTTCCTTGCACAAAACCAAATTGAGTTGGAGATAAGATATTAAATTTTTCTAAAAAGATGTCATAATATTAAACACATGTTTTTCGAGGATCTGAGCGATGATTGGCAAGAGAGAAATTGGACGATAGTTTGCAATATTGTTTCTGGTACCACCTTTATACAAAGGACGTACTATAGATGTTTTAAGTTCATCGGGAAGTACCTTGGTTTCAATAAAACCATTTACCATAAATAGAAGTACGTCTTTCAGAATGCCTATATTTCTGCGAAGGTCAGATAGACGGATTCCGTCTATACCAGGGGACTTGTTGTTCTTGAAACTAGACAAAATGGAATATAGATCAGCTTCCTGAAGAGATGGAAGGAAGGCTGAGGAAGAGACTAGGTTATCAAATGCATCTAGGCTATCTCTCGCCTGACCAGAAAACGTAGCGAAAAATACGTTAAAATCCTCTACAATTGATTGCAAATTATCGCCAAAATGTCGTTTCAGTGTATCATCAATGGAGTGTGTTTGGTGTCCACGGAGTTCATTTATCAAAGACCAAGTTTTACGTGCATCCGAATGAGATTGGAAGAATCTTTTGTGATAAGAAATGCGCTTAGCCGATCGAATCATCGCGTTTACTTTGTTACGGCAGGATTTAAAGTTTATTCGTAGGTGTGCATCGTTGGGTGAACGACGGCAGCGAGCCCATAGTGCATTTTTTTCCCTTATCGCATCTAAAATATTCGCATTCAGCCATACAAGATCAGGGTTGCGTTTTTTTACGATTATTTCTCTCCGGCATCTTTCATAGAACTGTTTGAAAACCAGCACAAACTTTGGATAGACGTCGGTGTAGTTAACGGTCCTCAAAAAGTGGTTCCAGTCAAAAGCTGAGACCAACTTATCAAAGGCTGTGGTGTCGATACCGGTAATATTTATGCGACTTGATGTTTCGCGCGATTTAAGAACGCCGATTGACCAGCGGCAGGCCACAAAGTAGTGGTCGGCAAGTTTTTCCTTAATAACTGCTGATTTCACGACAGTCGAAGATGTTCTTAGGTTAATATGGTCAATGCACGAGGAAACAAGTCTCCCTAAAAGGAACTCTTCACGTGTTGGACAATTAATAACGGACTCAATACCGTGAGTTGCCAAAATGTTGAGGTAATTGCATACAATAGATTTGGACCCATTCAAGATGTCAATATTAAAGTCTCCTATAATGCATAATTGACTATACGAGCTCAAATCAGTAATGTTTTCTTCGAATTCCACGAGAAAAGACCCTATATTTGTGGACGGTGGTCTATACATTGCGAGCAAACATATGGAATTGATTGCATTCTCCACAGAAAGGGCAATGAACTCGGCCTGAGCGAACGTCAATGTAATATTTGAAAATGACCATTTGTCACTCACGAAAACCGCGATACCACCACCATGACCCATATCTCGAGTGGAAAAAGTACCACGATACCCCGGTAAAGAGAACTGATCTGTTGCAGAAGAGGGGATGTTAATTTCTGTTAAGACAAATACATCTACTGAAGAAGCAATAGCTCTTGAGGTAATTTCGAATTCTGCCCAATGTTTACGTATACTTCGAATATTAACGTGTACTACAGAAAAAAAGGTTTCATCACAGTTTCCAAATAGATTTCGAAGAGATGAAAAATTTGAAACCTGAGCGAAATCTGCCATACATCTAAAGAATCTTTTCAAGGTCTAGCGAACTGGTTATTCTCACAGGTGGAGAACCTACCGCCTTTTTTGCGTAGATTTTCGCTCTAGTTACCCAGACGAACTTATAACCCTGTTCCTTGCCCTTCTGTCTTGCCCGCCAAAACAGCTCCTTGTTCGCGTGGGTCAGGTTGTCATTTAGGTACAGTTTGGGAAGAGAACTGTCCTGACCCAGCGAACGAAGCGTACCCCGCGCTGCCATCCAGGATTCTTTCATGTGGACAGACGCGAATCTGATCAGAATCGGTGGGTTTTTTGCATATTTGGTTGGCAAGCGATGAAGGGCAAGAATGTCAGATTTCTGAAAGTTTGAGATCTTCAGCTTTTTCGATAGAGTCTCAGCAAACGACATAAGATCTTCATCCGGTGAGACAGGAAGTCCGTGCACTTCCAGGTTTGGCAGACGGCTGTGCTGCTCGTTGTCGTTTAGGGCGACCCGCATCTCTTGGATCTCGGATGCCTGCGCCTCCACTGTTGACTTTAAATGAGAAAGCTCCGTTTGCAGGGCTTTGCCATTCTGTTCGTTGGTGGTCGCCAGCTTGAGGAGGCGGTCATAGTCGGCCGAAAAGAAATCCATTGAGTGTTGTAGGCCGTTCACAGTCTCCCTTAGACTCTCAACAATGGGCTTGAGGGCTAAAAGTTCGTTTAGTTTCGCTGACAGTGTCATAAGGGAATCGACGCTGCACTTCAATGAGAGTAATCCCTCCAGCTTCTCATTCATAGCTGTTAGTTGTGAAGAGAGCAGTCCTATCCCTTCAGATGAGCTTGACGACTTCGACTCAGATGCTCCCACCTGACCATCCTTCCCACGACACGCCCGGCACTTCCATTTTTCTCGTTTAGTTTGTCCCATGGTGATGAAGGTCTTATCAGCAATCCCGGAGCAAGATTGTCCCAGATGGTAATTGGACTTGCAATCCGAACACGACATGTGCCACGACATGTGTGTTTCAGTGGCCCCTTTCTAGAGGGGCCGCTGAAACAGCTGACGGCGGCGTATAGAAGCGGTCGCCGTGCTGACGACCCGCTGCGCTTGTTGTAGTGGTTGCAGGTGTGTGTACGCGCGGCGCAGAGCGATCGTTCCGGTCGCTCCAGTTGCAACGGACGCAGTCGTAGGTACGCGCTCGTTGGACATGTCTGAACCAGCCTTCCCCCCGTCCTCCCGAGGCGAAAGTCAACGTGGCGACATCGCTTGACATCACGTACCAGAGGTAACGCTGCGATGTCAAACGTTGGTTTGGTCACGACTTGCCCAAACCGCAAATCGAAGAACGCCCGAAAAGGTCTGCGTTTCGTCGTCCTCGGAACCCGAACATGACTCCGAAGCGCTGCTGTCGTCCTCATCGCACGTCGGAGAGGCGTCATAAGAAATCATCCCCAGGTCGGCTGTCCGCCGAAGAATTTCAACCTCCAACGGCGTCAGGTCCCCGAGCGTAGAGAACTCCGCCATGATCGAAGCTCGAATGACAAAGAGGTTCGGCCGATGCGGCTACCTCGGGATCACTGCGCGACGGAACGTCGTCCAACGCGATTGGCCCGAGAACCTTTTGATAAGCGTGCGAGGACCAATGAGAGTGGTTTCGTTTTTCGGATGGATCCAAGGTTTGGCGACCTTCAATTACATTTTTATTAAAGAAATAATCACCGCATGACTGTACTTTTTGGTTTTTAGGGATTGTCACAAAAACCGGCCTGGTCTCGCCGGGCCACGCGTATTGTGAATGGCGCCCCGTCGGATGCCTGCGGGGCCATGTGGTCGCCGCGGGTGGTGTGACACTCCCTGGTTGGCGCTAGTTAGCACGTCGCCGGTCCCGACTGGGACCCAAACTTGACATGTTTATGGCCTCTTCGACTCCCGTTCGGGGGACGCTTTTGCCCGATGCTTGGGCACGGTACCACTTCTTGAAATTCGGAAATGAGTTTGCCAGATGCCCCAGTTGAGCGTTTTTTTGGTATTGACTTTGTTTGGAGCTGGGGGCAACGAATGTCTTCGCCGCTGTGACGGTCTTTTTTTTTTTGTGTGTGTGTGAGTGTATTGCTATTGTAGGGGAGCGGGTGTGTTTTGTTTACTTTATTAGGAAAGAGCGCCGTTCGGTTGAAACTGGGAAACGGCGCGGCAGTCGACTTGGGAGTTTCGAGAGCGCAACCCGCTCTTCCTGTCGGCTCCGGGCGTAGCCTCGGGCACCGCGGTAAAGGGGAAGACCCGTCGGGACACTGAACGTCAGCTACTTCGGTGATCCTACTCTGTGCGGACTTCCTCTGCCGGACTGCCCCAGTGCGTCGACCGTCCGTGACGCGACAGCGACTAAAGCCAACGACCACCGCCTCTGGCGCACCGCGGCCACGTCGAGAGGGAATCCATCGCAAGCGACAGACTTCAGGTGCTCCCACGCCTCTGCGAGCCTCGTCGTGCCGGACTGCGCCCAAGTGCGGTATCGTTCCCATTCCTCTTGTTACGTATTCCCTGTCCTGCCCATAGCCACTGTTTCTTTTGTATTCTTCCGCCTGATTGAGACTGTGTCTGTATTATCCTTTTACTTTTGTCACCATCTTACTAGCCTTTTATTAAATGTTTCTACTGCTCTGTTCGTCACGTGCCTTGTCTTTGTCCCCCCGTCCCTGGAGCCCACGTACTGTGGGATAGCGGGCGTCCGAACCCCCGTTGCGGTCTACGGCGAGTGCGCTTCCCCTCTCGCTCCGCGCCGGACCGTGACATTTTCTGGCGTCCGCGACAGGACGCCCGTTTTTCGGGGACCGCGGGACGGAGACGAGTCTAACGAAAAGCTCTTAGTCTTACAAGTTACAAGTCGTGCACGCATTGTTGCCGGAGTGTCGGTTGATGTAACGCGGTTCGCATAATTGTCCCGACACTGCGTGTGGCGCAAAGATGGAATGGGAAAGGTTGTTGTCAGTGGGGACTCAGCTGGGGTTGGCTGGGGCCGACTTAAAGATGTGGGTGGATGAGGCCGCTCAGAGGGGAGCTGCGAAAGAAGCTGCCGATAGGGACGCTGCACTGGATGCAGCAGAGAGAGAACGGGTTTTTGCTAAGGAAGCCACAGAGCGAGAAATTGAAATCTTAAAGCTTAAGATTCAATTGGAAAAAGAAGGAAGAGTCAGCGCGGCCAGTAACGTGTCAGAAGAAAGGCACGAACGAGAAGGGCAGAGCGCCCTGAAATTAAGCCCCAGTAAACTCCTGGTCGCCTTCGATGAAAAGAAAGATGACTTGGAGGCGTACATCCGTAGGTTCGAGGGTATAGCACTCAGTCAGAAATGGCCCGAGGGCCAATGGGCTACCGCGCTCAGTGCCTGCCTGACCGGAGAGGCTCTCAGCGTATATGGACGCCTAACGCCGGAGGATGCCGCGAATTACGCAAAGGTGAAGGCGTCTTTGCTGAAGAGGTTTCGGTTCACGGTCGACGGATTTCGGGAAAAGTTCCGAGAGGGGAAACCGCTCGACGGTGAAACCGCTACTCAGTATGCCGCCCGGATCGGACACTACTTTGATCGCTGGGTTGAACTGTCGAGCATCGCGAAAGATTTCGAACGCCTCCGCGAGTTGGTCATACAGGACCAGTTTCTGAGGGGATGCCACCCGAGTCTGGCCCTGTATCTGAGGGAGAGGAAGGTTCCGAGTCTCGAGGGGTTACTGGAGCTGGCCGACCAGTATTTGGAGGCGCAGTGTCATGGGAACTTGGGGAAATCCCGAAGAAGCGAGGCAGAGGCCGCAGAGCCTAACGTGCGTGAGAACTCTGTGAAACAGGTGCCGAGGCCGGAGGTGAGGTGCTACCTTTGCAATAAAATCGGTCATCTGGCGGCCCAGTGCCGTAGCGGTATCAACGCTGGGAACGTGCCGACGTGTCGGAAGTGTGGCCGCAGGGGCATAGAACCGAGCTGTGCCGAGGCTCCGACGGAGGGAGGCCTCAGGCCTCGTGCGTGTGTGCTCCGAAAGAGGGGCCGATGAATGCAGCAGAGGGGAACCATTTCGTAGAGGTGAAGAATGGGGAGAAGATTCTTGTCGTAAATGCCGTTGTGACCTCGCGGTCGAAATTCCTTGTTGAGGGAATGCCCGTCGTAGAGGGCAACATAGGGACGAGGAAGATATCCGTCTTGCGCGACACGGGGAGCAATATGGTAATCATCAAGAGAGACCTGGTTGACGACGACCAGATAACCGGAATTAGGAGGCCCGTATACCTGGTTGATGGGACCTCCAAGATGCTCCCCGAGGCGAGAGTTCGGGTATCGACCCCCTACTTTCGGGGTGTGGTGACGGCCCTCGAGCATGGAAGAACGGTTGTTCGATGCAGAGGGCCGTCACCACACCCCGAAAGTAGGGGGTCGATACCCGAACTCTCGCCTCGGGGAGCATCTTGGAGGTCCCATCAACCAGGTATACGGGCCTCCTAATTCCGGTTATCTGGTCGTCGTCAACCAGGTCTCTCTTGATGATTACCGTATTGCTCCCCGTGTCGCGCAAGACGGATATCTTCCTCGTCCCTATGTTGCCCTCTACGACGGGCATTCCCTCAACAAGGAATTTCGCCCGCGAGGTCACAACGGCATTCACGACAAGAATCTTCTCCCCATTCTTCAGCTCTACGAAATGGTTCCCCTCTGCTGCATTCATCGGCCCCTCTTTCGGAGCACACACGCACGAGGCCTGAGGCCTCCCTCCGTCGGAGCCTCGGCACAGCTCGGTTCTATGCCCCCTGCGGCCACACTTCCGACACGTCGGCACGTTCCCAGCGTTGATACCGCTACGGCACTGGGCCGCCAGATGACCGATTTTATTGCAAAGGTAGCACCTCACCTCCGGCCTCGGCACCTGTTTCACAGAGTTCTCGCGCACGTTAGGCTCTGCGGCCTCTGCCTCGCTTCTTCGGGATTTCCCCAAGTTCCCATGAGACTGCGCCTCCAAATACTGGTCGGCCAGCTCCAGTAACCCCTCGAGACTCGGAACCTTCCTCTCCCTCAGATACAGGGCCAGACTCGGGTGGCATCCCCTCAGAAACTGGTCCTGTATGACCAACTCGCGGAGGCGTTCGAAATCTTTCGCGATGCTCGACAGTTCAACCCAGCGATCAAAGTAGTGTCCGATCCGGGCGGCATACTGAGTAGCGGTTTCACCGTCGAGCGGTTTCCCCTCTCGGAACTTTTCCCGAAATCCGTCGACCGTGAACCGAAACCTCTTCAGCAAAGACGCCTTCACCTTTCCGTAATTCGCGGCATCCTCCGGCGTTAGGCGTCCATATACGCTGAGAGCCTCTCCGGTCAGGCAGGTACTGAGCGCGGTAGCCCATTGGCCCTCGGGCCATTTCTGACTGAGTGCTATACCCTCGAACCTACGGATGTACGCATCCAAGTCATCTTTCTTTTCATCGAAGGCGACCAGGAGTTTACTGGGGCTCAATTTCAGGGCGCTCTGCCCTTCTCGTTCGCGCCTTTCTTCTGACACGTTACTGGCCGCGCTGACTCTTCCTTCTTTTTCCAATTGAATCTTAAGCTTTAAGATTTCAATTTCTCGCTCTGCGGCTTCCTTGGCAAAAACCCGTTCTCTCTCTGCTGCATCCAGTGCAGCGTCCCTATCGGCAGCTTCTTTCGCAGCTCCCCTCTGGGCGGCCTCATCCATCCACATCTTTAAGTCGGCCCCAGCCAACCCCAGCTGAGTCCCCACTGACAACAACCTTTCCCATTCCATCTTTGCGCCACACGCAGTGTCGGGACAATTATGCGAACCGCGTTACATCAACCGACACTCCGGCAACAATGCGTGCACGACTTGTAACTTGTAAGACTAAGAGCTTTTCGTTAGACTCGTCTCCGTCCCGCGGTCCCCGAAAAACGGGCGTCCTGTCGCGGACGCCAGAAAATGTCACGGTCCGGTGCGGAGCGAGAGGGAAGCGCACTCGCCGCAGACCGCAACGGGGGTTCGGACGCCCGCTATCCCACAGTACGTGGGCTCCAGGGACGGGGGGACAAAGACAAGGCACGTGACGAACAGAGCAGTAGAAACATTTAATAAAAGGCTAGTGAGATGGTGACAAAAGTAAAAGGATAATACAGACACAGTCTCAATCAGGCGGAAGCATACAAGAGAAACTTGGTAACTGAGGGGCAAGACAGAGAATACACAACAAGAGGAATGGGAACGATACCGCACTTTGGCGCAGTCCGGCACGACGAGGCTCGCAGAGGCGTGGGAGCACCTGAAGTCGGTCGCTTGCGATGGATTCCTTCTCGACGTGGCCGCGGTGCGCCAGAGGCGGTGGTTGTTGGCTTCAGACGCTGTCGCGTCACGGACGGTCGACGCACTGGGGCAGTCCGGCAGAGGAAGGCCGCACAGAGTAGGAGCACCAGACGCAGGTGACGTTCAGTGTCCAGACGGGTCTTCCCCTTTACCGCGGTGCCCGAGGCTACGCCCGGAGCCGACAGGGAAAGCGGGTTGCGCTCTCGAAACTCCCAAGTCGACTGCCGCGCCGTTTCCCAGTTTCAACCGAACGGCGCTCTTTCCTAATAAAGTAAACAAAACACACCCGCTCCCCTACAATAGCAATACACTCACACACACACAAAAAAAAAAAGACCGTCACAGCGGCGAAGACATTCGTTGCCCCCAGCTCCAAACAAAGTCAATACCAAAAAAACGCTCAACTGGGGCATCTGGCAAACTCATTTCCGAATTTCAAGAAGTGGTACCGTGCCCAAGCATCGGGCAAAAGCGTCCCCCGAACGGGAGTCGAAGAGGCCATAAACATGTCAAGTTTGGGTCCCAGTCGGGACCGGCGACGTGCTAACTAGCGCCAACCAGGGAGTGTCACACCACCCGCGGCGACCACATGGCCCCGCAGGCATCCGACGGGGCGCCATTCACAATACGCGTGGCCCGGCGAGACCAGGCCGGTTTTTGTGACAATCCTAAAAACCAAAAAGTACAGTCATGCGGTGATTATTTCTTTAATAAAAATGTAATTGAAGGTCGCCAAACCTCGGATCCATCCGAAAACGAAACCACTCTCATTGGTCCTCGCACGCTTATCAAAAGGTTCTCGGGCCAATCGCGTTGGACGACGTTCCGTCGCGCAGTGATCCCGAGGTAGCCGCATCGGCCGAACCTCTTTGTCATTCGAGCTTCGATCATGGCGGAGTTCTCTACGCTCGGGGACCTGACGCCGTTGGAGGTTGAAATTCTTCGGCGGACAGCCGACCTGGGGATGATTTCTTATGACGCCTCTCCGACGTGCGATGTGGACGACAGCAGCGCTTCGGAGTCATGTTCGGGTTCCGAGGACGACGAAACGCAGACCTTTTCGGGCGTTCTTCGATTTGCGGTTTGGGCAAGTCGTGACCAAACCAACGTTTGACATCGCAGCGTTACCTCTGGTACGTGATGTCAAGCGATGTCGCCACGTTGACTTTCGCCTCGGGAGGACGGGGGGAAGGCTGGTTCAGACATGTCCAACGAGCGCGTACCTACGACTGCGTCCGTTGCAACTGGAGCGACCGGAACGATCGCTCTGCGCCGCGCGTACACACACCTGCAACCACTACAACAAGCGCAGCGGGTCGTCAGCACGGCGACCGCTTCTATACGCCGCCGTCAGCTGTTTCAGCGGCCCCTCTAGAAAGGGGCCACTGAAACACACATGTCGTGGCACATGTCGTGTTCGGATTGCAAATCCAATTACCATCTGGGACAATCTTGCTCCGGGATTGCTGATAAGACCTTCATCACCATGGGACAAACTAAACGAGAAAAATGGAAGTGCCGGGCGTGTCGTGGGAAGGATGGTCAGGTGGGAGCATCTGAGTCGAAGTCGTCAAGCTCCTCTGAAGGGATAGGACTGCTCTCTTCACAACTAACAGCTATGAATGAGAAGCTGGAGGGATTACTCTCATTGAAGTGCAGCGTCGATTCCCTTATGACACTGTCAGCGAAACTAAACGAACTTTTAGCCCTCAAGCCCATTGTTGAGAGTCTAAGGGAGACTGTGAACGGCCTACAACACTCAATGGATTTCTTTTCGGCCGACTATGACCGCCTCCTCAAGCTGGCGACCACCAACGAACAGAATGGCAAAGCCCTGCAAACGGAGCTTTCTCATTTAAAGTCAACAGTGGAGGCGCAGGCATCCGAGATCCAAGAGATGCGGGTCGCCCTAAACGACAACGAGCAGCACAGCCGTCTGCCAAACCTGGAAGTGCACGGACTGCCTGTCTCACCGGATGAAGATCTTATGTCGTTTGCTGAGACTCTATCGAAAAAGCTGAAGATCTCAAACTTTCAGAAATCTGACATTCTTGCCCTTCATCGCTTGCCAACCAAATATGCAAAAAACCCACCAATTCTGATCAGATTCGCGTCTGTCCACATGAAAGAATCCTGGATGGCAGCGCGGGGTACGCTTCGTTCACTGGGTCAGGACAGTTCTCTTCCCAAACTGTACTTAAATGACAACCTGACCCACGCGAACAAGGAGCTGTTTTGGCGGGCAAGACAGAAGGGCAAGGAACAGGGTTATAAGTTCGTCTGGGTAACCAGAGCGAAAATCTACGCAAAAAAGGCGGTAGGTTCTCCACCTGTGAGAATAACCAGTTCGCTAGACCTTGAAAAGATTCTTTAGATGTATGGCAGATTTCGCTCAGGTTTCAAATTTTTCATCTCTTCGAAATCTATTTGGAAACTGTGATGAAACCTTTTTTTCTGTAGTACACGTTAATATTCGAAGTATACGTAAACATTGGGCAGAATTCGAAATTACCTCAAGAGCTATTGCTTCTTCAGTAGATGTATTTGTCTTAACAGAAATTAACATCCCCTCTTCTGCAACAGATCAGTTCTCTTTACCGGGGTATCGTGGTACTTTTTCCACTCGAGATATGGGTCATGGTGGTGGTATCGCGGTTTTTGTGAGTGACAAATGGTCATTTTCAAATATTACATTGACGTTCGCTCAGTCCGAGTTCATTGCCCTTTCTGTGGAGAATGCAATCAATTCCATATGTTTGCTCGCAATGTATAGACCACCGTCCACAAATATAGGGTCTTTTCTCGTGGAATTCGAAGAAAACATTACTGATTTGAGCTCGTATAGTCAATTATGCATTATAGGAGACTTTAATATTGACATCTTGAATGGGTCCAAATCTATTGTATGCAATTACCTCAACATTTTGGCAACTCACGGTATTGAGTCCGTTATTAATTGTCCAACACGTGAAGAGTTCCTTTTAGGGAGACTTGTTTCCTCGTGCATTGACCATATTAACCTAAGAACATCTTCGACTGTCGTAAAATCAGCAGTTATTAAGGAAAAACTTGCCGACCACTACTTTGTGGCCTGCCGCTGGTCAATCGGCGTTCTTAAATCGCGCGAAACATCAAGTCGCATAAATATTACCGGTATCGACACCACAGCCTTTGATAAGTTGGTCTCAGCTTTTGACTGGAACCGCTTTTTGAGGACCGTTAACTGCACCGACGTCTATCCAAAGTTTGTGCTGGTTTTCAAACAGTTCTATGAAAGATGCCGGAGAGAAATAATCGTAAAAAAACGCAACCCTGATCTTGTATGGCTGAATGCGAATATTTTAGATGCGATAAGGGAAAAAAATGCACTATGGGCTCGCTGCCGTCGTTCACCCAACGATGCACACCTACGAATAAACTTTAAATCCTGCCGTAACAAAGTAAACGCGATGATTCGATCGGCTAAGCGCATTTCTTATCACAAAAGATTCTTCCAATCTCATTCGGATGCACGTAAAACTTGGTCTTTGATAAATGAACTCCGTGGACACCAAACACACTCCATTGATGATACACTGAAACGACATTTTGGCGATAATTTGCAATCAATTGTAGAGGATTTTAACGTATTTTTCGCTACGTTTTCTGGTCAGGCGAGAGATAGCCTAGATGCATTTGATAACCTAGTCTCTTCCTCAGCGTTCCTTCCATCTCTTCAGGAAGCTGATCTATATTCCATTTTGTCTAGTTTCAAGAACAACAAGTCCCCTGGTATAGACGGAATCCGTCTATCTGACCTTCGCAGAAATATAGGCATTCTGAAAGACGTGCTTCTATTTATGGTAAATGGTTTTATTGAAACCAAGGTACTTCCCGATGAACTTAAAACATCTATAGTACGTCCTTTGTATAAGGGTGGTACCAGAAACAATATTGCAAACTATCGTCCAATTTCTCTCTTGCCAATCATCGCTCAGATCCTCGAAAAACATGTGTTTAATATTATGACATCTTTTTTAGAAAAATTTAATATCTTATCTCCAACTCAATTTGGTTTTGTGCAAGGAAAGGGCACTCAGCCTCTTCTAGAAGATTTCGCAGATCACCTATACTCAGCATTCGATCACAATCTTGTTACCTCCGCACTATTCTTAGATGTGTCCAAAGCTTTTGATACAGTAAGCCATACGATACTGTTGAAGAAACTGTACAGCCTAGGGTTTCGTGGTTCATTTTTTTCCTTCTTAAAAACTATCTTTCTCATCGTTCTCAACTGGTGTGCGCATCTGGATTTCAGAGTTCTCGAACTGAACTAAAAGCGGGAGTACCACAGGGATCTATTCTATCACCTCTTTTGTTTAATATTTTTGTCAATGACATCGCCACTATGGTACCGGGATGTAAGCTCTATCAATACGCGGACGACACTGTAATCATGACCCAACATATCAACTATGCCAATTCCATCAGCCAGTTGCAATCTCAAGCCATAGCAATTATGGACTGGTTCAAGAAAAACCTTCTTGATATAAATGTTAAAAAGACGAAACTAGTATGCTTCCATAATCCACTCAAAACAGTCACTCTCAACATTCCATTAGTTCTGCACTCTTCTTTCTGTCATCAATGCAACTGCATTCCGGTTGAGTATACAGATAGTGTGAAGTATCTAGGCATATATTTTGACAGCGGTCTGAAATGGAATGTTCATTTTACATACATCTGTAAAAAACTGAGAAGCGTTAGTTGCCTATTATATAATACAAAATATTTTTTCCTGTATCTGTTCGAAGAATGATTGCCCATTCGCTTGCATATAGCGTCCTTCGCTACTCCATCACCGTTTTCGGACATTCTTCTGACTATTGGAAAACCAAAGTGGACTGTATCCTGAAAGCTATCCTGAAAAGTGTCTCTTATCAACTTAAAATACCTGACAACGCTAATCTTTTCGAATATTTGCAATTACCTAACTTCCAAACCCTTTATGTTCATTCAGTGGTATTGCGGCACTTTTGGAACTCTGATTTCAAAATCTCAAGCCCACCCTCACGTGATCTTCGACATACGCACCCTTTTCACATACCTCTTTCCCGCACTCGTTATGGAGAAAGTACGCGTGCGTTCTATGTGCCATATATTTTTTCTCACTTACCACCTGAACTTCTAAACCAAACATCCTTGGGCAAAGTTAAAAAGATGCTTAGAGGTATTTCGTTTTAATAGGGAACTATTGGTTTCGGTCTCTATCCTGTTTATTTATATTGTAGACACATTTTGCTCACTAATGTGTGCCACTTTTAAGCGCCTGCGTTTCTGGAACATTAATGAATATTCTGCTGTTTGTAGGACATTTTAACAGAAGACACCTTCCGTGAATTTTTTTTCTGCATATTTTTTAGTTTTGTAGTATTTCATTTTGCTTTGACATTGTTCTTGATTTCCGTTTTAGTCTGTGCATAATATCTTGTCGCGTAAAATTTTCACGTTATAACTAGAGTGACTAACTTCATAGAATTGTGTTTACATTTCTTTTTTTTGTCTGTTTTATATTATTGTATTTTCCGTAGCTACACAGCTACATATCGTTTTTTTATTGGAGGATGGCGTCGCACAAGCCTCCTGTTGGCTTTGATGCATCCGCAACACTAAACTTTTCTTCGCTGGTAGCAATAAACTATTTTTTATTATTATTATTATTATTCTTATTATTATTATTATTATTATTATTATTATTATTATTATTATTATTATTATTATTATTATTATTATTATTATAATACCTGAACTTTTTAACGGCCTTTCCAATACCTTTTCTGAATTAGATTCTAAACGTAAACTTAAAAAACTACTAGGAACGATCTGCTCAGGCCTTGAACACTCGGCCTTTAATATTTCATTGCACTGCTTTTTTCGGTTATGCACGTACATATATGGTGCGCGTGGGTGGGTGTTTTTTCCCTTATGTTTTTCAGTTCACTTATTGCGCGTATTTATAAATGAGTCGTGTAATATTTTTGCGGTTTTGTTCTTTTCGGCATACTAGTAGTATTTTTTTTTTCATGAGATGTTTTGTACAATGTTTTCTACCTTTGTTGCTTCTTAATTTTCCGGAACCATTATGATTGGTGGTATGATCTTTTTTTGCGTGTTCTTTTCTTTTTGCAGGATTGTCTGCAATTTTTGTAACTTGTGTTTACTTGCGTCTTATGCTATGTCTATAAATAACGGTTTTTTCTCTACGTCGATGCCGAGTCTAGTCCTACAAGCCGCTTTTTGGCTTTTGACAGACTCGCTTTCTTTAGTATTGATGTTTCATATGAGCAATAAAAATTATTATTATTATTATTATTAATTATTATTATTATTATTATTATTATTATTATTATTATTATTATTATTATTATTATTATTATTAATATTATTATTATTATTATTATTATTATTATTAAAACAGTGCAAATGGTGGGGCGCGCGAGCGTCGCGGGACGTGGTTTGTTCGGCTCGGGTTGAGACGGTCCCGCACGGCTCGTGCGCTGGCTTTGGCAGTGCTTTCCTTCCCCCAGTCTCAGCTGAGACGCTGTTTCTAGCAAGTCGGCCCTGGTTTGGACCGCATGTTCGTTTATTCTACCGTTGAATATAGACGTGACGACAATCTCACATGCGCCAAGTTTTCAGTCACTGACAGTCATACCTTTTCGCTCTAGCGACGCTAAAACGGCTTAAATTAGCCGTGTCACATATTTAGAGCACACGACCACCGCTAGGGAGCTGTTTCGCGGCCTGTGGTTAAGCCCCGAGATGCTCGCCTATTCAAACCAATGTATAGCCAAACTCTCTCAATAAAGGCTCTGCTCTGGTTTTAAGAAGTTTCAAGGAACCCAGTTTTAAGAGGTCGCAAGAGTGTGAACGGGCCTTTACTCGGTTGCATATGTGTGAACGGCGCTTAAGACTCGCTCCAGCATTCCGCGCGTTACCCCCCCCCCCGTCTTTGTCCTTCACTACCTCTATACGCGGCCAGCTTCTCTTTCCACTGTTTTGTTCACAGACGGACACCATCAGCTTTTTACTGTTATGTGGGTGCTAATGCTGACGCGTTAATAGCAAAGTCTTCACTGTATCGGAACCGCGCCGTCGGCACATGCGCCAGTGGCGCGCAGCCGAGATAGTGACGTCGGGAATGAAACGACTGCGTCACTAGAGAGGAGGCCACCTCCTCTCTAGCGCTCGCTCTTTTATGGTGTAAAGAGGTGAGAGGAGCTTCCACTTCCTTCTTGACCTGTCACCGACTATAGGTGTAGCAGGAAGGATGAGGAGGCAGAGAGCGCCCTCGCCATGATCACGTGGGTTTTTCGGAAACAGCGGCGGCCTACGGCGTGGAAGAGGGGAGGAAGGGGGGGGGGGACAACACCGCCTACTACTCCGTGTCACTAGTTTTGTGCAGTGCAGGCGAAAGCAACGCCAGGCGAAGAGAGAAAGGGCGAGCACTATGAAGACGGGACGGGAGAGGACTGCAGTAGAGGGCGAGGGGACAAAGGGAGGGCTCTATCGCTCTATGAAGATGCTTCTCTCCTGCTCCCCAGCCTTCTTAGTGCTTGCCCTTTCTCCTCTCGCCTGGCGCTGCCTTCGCCAGTACTGCGCAACGAGTAACACGGAGTATAGAAGGCAAGGCCGTATTGCTGACATTTTTGCGTCACCAGCGAACGCCAACGCTGGACACAGATTGGAAACGAGTGCTGCGTTAGCGCTAGGCTTTGAGTCAAGTTTGAACCGAACGTTAACAGAATCGTCGTGTCCAATCTATGACCAGCGTTGGCCTTCGCTGGTGACGACATCTCTATCAGCCCTGCGTCTTTGTTACCTAGAAGGTGTGGGCGGGGGGAGCGAGAGAAAGCCTTGCCGCAGTTGGCGTGCATACAGCAGGGATGAAAGCTGGAGCTAGTTTGTAGTGGTTCAAGACGAAATAAAAAGCGCACGAAAAACCAGGACAAAAAAGAGACACGTACGACAGACAACTACCTGTTTGTGTGAGGAACAACGGGGGAGGGAGAGCAGTGCCTCGATCTGCTGTAGATTGGGGTTTTGCGTTCGTACATGATCGTTTTTGGCCGGGAAGGGTCACTGATAGCCACCGCGGTAAAAACCTTGAATTATATTCGCCTATTGGCAGGGCCTTAACAATTACAATGCATTTATTCAGTTGCGGGTCGAATGAAGTGGAATGATAACTCGTTAGAAGTTGTATCATGTGTGAGTTTTGACTCTGCGAAACATTGTCTATTTATGTGACTTGGATATTTTGTATCTTTGCTGCCTTTTCTTTGTTCCGTCTGACACCCTCGGGAGGGTGGCCAACATCGAAGCTATCGCTGTTTGACAGCGCATTTAAAGAAGGCTCCGGATCGGCGATAATTGGGAGACTAGAGGCTGTCACGATTTCATGAGTATTCTGAGTGTGGTTGGTCTGTCAAACGCAGAGTGTCGAACCGGAACCGAACCGAACCGAAAACCGGAACAGAACCGTTATTTTTAGTCGAACCGGAACTGAACCGAACCGAAATCTTCGCCGCCATCTTGGAACTGAACCGGAACTGAACCGGAAAAAAACATAACGGTAACCGGTTCAAACCGGTTCACGGTAATTTTTTTATTACAAAGTGAGTGTTTGAGAAGTAAAAATTGGCAGCTGGCATTTCTATGTAGTGATCAAATTGTCATCAATCCAATTGCAATGTATGAGAAATTGTGGGTTTTCGTGGCGCTTTTGTATTGGCACTACGATTAATCTTGTGTCACCTGGTCACGTGACATCATGGTTTCAAGACATGTTGTCAAATAATGTCACGTCCCGGGGCCCCGTGGCGTAGTCGAATTACTCACCGCGTTAAGTCGACCTGAATTCAGAACGTCAATTTCCCCTTCTCTTCTCCAACGTTTCGTCTGCTTCTTCCTCCCCGGCCTTCTTTTCCCTCGCCCTACCTTCTTGAGTTGCAACGGAATATAGATGTATTAGCGTTGTTGACACCGTGTCGTCACATATGCCATAACTGAAGCCCATTTATACAGAAAAGTAGCTACATCCTTTGAAGAATGCCGCCTGCTATCTTGGGCCAAACCAGACGGCGCTACTGTCGACGCAAAGGTGTAAAAAAGCAAAACATAAAGATAAAAGGTGTGAGCGTCAGAGGAGGAGGGAGAAGGAATGCCTATGCTGTCGGAGCGCAGTGCATACTATGAGCTTATGTCGCCAATCAAATAACACCGACTGTGCAACGTCACGGCTTTCATCGTCTTTCCTTGAGCCCATCCTTCGAGGCTGGTAGACCATGACAGTGCGCTTTTAGCCTGTGTGTATGTATTTGCGTGTCTTTCAGCCTTTGACTGCACTTTTACTCAAGTATAGGAAGGCCGTATGCTATCTTGGTCCAAACCAGGCGGCGCTACAGTCGACGCACGGGTGTAAAAAAGCAAAACATAAAGATAAAAGGTGTGCGCATCAAAGGAGGAGGGAGAAGATGTCGCTACCTTTTTTATTCAGGGGCATTAGCCATCACGACTTTTCACCGCGAGTCCTACGACACCGTGACGTACTCGGCTGTCATGAGCCTGAGCCGAGTGCTCGGGTTCCTGACAATCAGCATCGCCAAACATTCGTGTTGGCTCGTGTTCAATCAAAAATGAAAATAGCCGAACTCTAATAAAGCCTAAATCTCAACCCATGCTTTGCTCTTTGCCAACCCCAGCGCATGACTATGATGAACACTGGCGGTATACAATTAGCGTCAGATCACATTGCCGCCTGTTCTAATAGCGAGTTGAGGAGGGAAAGCTGTTTCTTTCATTTATTTTTTCTGCGTCTGCCATTTAGCAGAGAGAAAACTAATGGGTGTTTTTGCAAGCTATCAACGTCAGGGATTACCTCTTAGCAGTATTTAATGAAAGTGCAAAAACTGTTGCATGAACTATTTTGCATGTACACATCATTGAGGCGCTCAAACATGTTTTCGTTGTTGCTGAACTGCCTGAGAAAGTTGTCCATGAGAATAGAAGCATTGAAAAGACTAAATATGGCTTATTAATCTGACGAGAAATAGAACTACAAGTGTGTATGGAAGAGATACCTGAAAAGAAAGATTCTAGTGGCCTTTGAGGGACAGCCGAAAGTCGGCAGCCGCTCAAATTCTCGCAGTTTTGTTTAAACCTCACAGTTTTGGGATGTAAAATAAAAGAAATGGAGAATTACTGCTAACAAATGACAGAAATATAATTGTCGAATTGACACCCCCAAACAAAGGAGGGAGTCCCTCAAAAATAAAAAAGTATTCTCTAAAGGAGCATCGTCAAATGAAAAAAAAAAAGGGGGGGGGGGGTAAAAACCTACTGTGTTGTAAAGGTTCCTCTGCTCCGCATCTTCGGCACAAAGCAGACAGTGTAATCCTGCAAAACTACTTCGTTTGCGATATCACTCCAGCCAGAAAGCGCGTTTTCTGAGTGTCAGACGCTCGCGCTGTTCCTCTCGACGCTGCACCAAGCCAAGAATAATTTTTGTTTCTGAATACATTGGTTGCATTGAGCGCGAACCTTCTGCAGCGTGCATTTGAATTTCTCAACAATTTGAACTCGGGATCTGAATTCTCAGCAAAAATAAATCTCTGACCACTCGCATATAGTGCGATGATGTCACTTGCAAACCATGTGAAACAGTTCAGTTTTCTGTTCAAATGTGATGTCCTCAACACAATACTTCGTCACTTTACTGAAAGCGTATCAGAAACTAAAAAAGCGAGCTCCGGGCTTTCAGCGTCCAAGCACGCGCGCTCCTGCAGTGCAAGTGTACGGGACCAAAGGCTCGTGCTTGTGGCGTAATAAAGTGGAGATTATGGCCAGTTGGTTCATTGCAAACAAAAAGCGCCGAAAAAATACAGGGACACGTACGAAGGAAAACAGGACAAGGCGGACTCTCAACTGCAGTTTATTGAAACTTCACACGTTATGTAGCCACAAAAACCCTGTTTACCCTAGGGTGCCTTCATGGACATTGAGGCACCCTGGTTTACCCTATCTGCTCAGCCCGCGTTTCAAAATTTCAAACTCATTCGTAGATAAATAGGGGAACGTGTCACTTAAACATTTCTTCTCCCTGGTCGTAATTGCATATGCCTCGTGTAGTTCTCGCGACACTTTATCTTTGTACCTAGCCAAAATCTTAGTGTTTGTTTGTAGCACAGGCTGCATCTGGACTTGAAGGGGCCATGCAAAACGTTCCTGGCCATTTTTTTTAAATTTGCATTGCTTTCGCTTGAATTAGTGGCTGGGATTCTAGCAACACATTAAACATAAAATAAACAAGAAATATATTGTATTTTGAGCATAATAGCTGAAAGAGGTTCAGCATTTTGAGGGCATTTTCTTCTGTTGATGACGTTATTGGTCTGAGCCAACAGAAAACCTGGTTAGAAAATTTTATTTACAACAGTGGTGTCATGACTAGAACAAAACCGAACACCGAAAACGCGTTATGTACAGTATATACTGCTCCAAACTACAAGAGCGTGAAACAACCATGAGCCATCTTCCTAAGTGTTGGAAATTAACATCCAGTTATGAAGATGTGAGCGCCCCACCAATTTACGGGTGCTCCAAGCAAATGTATGAGTGAGAGTCAAGTGCTTGAAAGGATCAGAAGGGGTAACTTGCGCCTGTTTAGCCAGTTCTACCTCTAGAATTCTATGTCATCATTATCCGACGTTCTATCCCAATGTCGTCACTGAACGCTCATGTTTGATAATGAGAGGCACGCCGTTCGAAGCAGCATTTGGTTTTCTTCGTCCCTTTGCAATGCCCCTTTAAGCTGAAACAAAGCATAGCAAAGGGGATGTCCAAATTATAAAGTTGTGCAGTATATATAGCAGTGTCGCGATGATATGCTGCAGCCTCATAAAATGTTAGAGCGCGCATGACTGATAAAGCACGGAGTTGTAAAATCAGGCCACAAAACAAGCGCCCGTAAAACCAAATATCACTTTAGCCTTCCGAAACAGTATTCTGCGAAGTTTCGAGCTCGTGCAGTCCGATGTTCTAATGTGATTTAAATTAGAAATATATCGTCTGTTCCTTGCGATATTTATGTGTAATTAGGAACATCATTACACGCATCTCTACTAGAGAAATACGTTTACGTTTAAAACATGCATCCCTATATAGTTCTTTTTGCAGTAAGGCGTCGTGTATATATGGCATTATTTAGAAGAATATAATTTATTATCTCTCTCTCTCTCTCTCTCTCTCTCGGCACATTTCGTGCATTTGCCTTCAGATTTATAACGTGAGAACACAGTTCTTTTTGGCATACCCCGCGACCTGGTGTTTCACACTGTCAAACAGCGAACAAATAAGCACGTTCCGCAGACTCAACAGATTGCGTATTTTCGAGTATCGTCCTCCCGTGTCGGTCTGAAGCGGTTATGTGAACTTCATACAGTCAAATTGATTGATGACAATAACAAATTTTTTCTTACTACCTGAAGACTTGACAAGATAAATAAAGGGCCTATCACCATAAAGTTCTTCCCAGGCGATTTGTATCCACGAGAGGCACGTGTCTAAGTAACTTGGGAAAAACTTTTTTTTTGAAGCTAATGTAAATAATTTGTGTTCCTGACGCATATTTAACTTCTCAAACATATAGAAGTCTGTTGCTTCCTTTATTTGATGAACAACAATTTTATGTGTCTGTAGGCTGGATGAAAACAAAGTACATACACAGTGGCGCGTGGCAGAACTATGACGATTGCGCACGCGGACCGTCAGAAAGTGACCAATTAAGTAGCTGTAATGTCGAGTAAACTATGAAGTACCACTTTGTTGTATTTAACAATAAATCACCAATTAGCAAGGGTGATGCTTATTTACAAATTGAATTGACCGGCATCTTGTCAAGAACAAGCATCAAACGCCAAGCTATGCCGAAAAGGTGCACTTTAATGCGCTCTATTTTAGGTCATATCTGAACTGAATACGAAGGTCACTCTTTTCTGCATTATTATTCGCCTGTATCACGGCGCTCAGTGTAAACAATATTGGTCAGGAAAGCAAGTGTTCTGCTTGCCGCTCAGAGTTTCTATAAAAGGTAGACTGAAAGGGTTTGTCCTAAAACTTTCTTAACATTTTGAAAATAATATTGCTTTAGGCTCAGTTGCACCGTCATCATATATATTGTGAAAAGTATTTTATAAACTAGATTTCAGAATATATATGGCAAGAGCGTGCCCATTTCATGATTGTATGCACTAATTATTTTCTAAGTACAAGAGCAGAGCAGGACTCTACTTTTAATATTTCGACGCAAAGGTCTACTAATCACATGCATTTTAAACGACCCACCAGACTGATAACCTTTAGATTCAGGTAAAATATGTGCGAATGAGGTAAAAAGAAATAGATGTTGAGTTATATATGTTAATCTAGCTTTTCATTTACTGTTTCATCGAAATTAAACAACACAATTTATTTTAGGTACATGAAAAAAAAGAGGATTCAACAAATGATAAAAAAATATATAGTTACTCGTTTCACTCTTGAAAAAGTGCCTATTGCCAAAAGAACGCGGAAAATATATTCTCAGTATAGCGGCTCAAACCGGTTCGAACCGGTTCAAACCGGTTCGAACCGTTATTTTTCGCTCCCCGGAACTGAACCGGAGTTGAACCGAAATCCGTGAACCGGACGGAACCGGAACCGAACCGATAAAAATTTCGGTTCGACAATCTGGTCAAACGCATCGTCTGACTCGTGAGTAAAGTAAAGGCATATGCATACTTCAGACGAGCATTCTGATTTTGCTGTTGTAACCGAAAATGTCATCTCTTTGATGTGGATAAACCACAAAGAGCGACCCACCAAATAAAAAAGGCTGTTACTTTTTTTGCTTTTTTTTGTTTTGTTTAAGGAGCAGCAGAGGCCACTGCACTTATACTGCCAGCTAGAAAATGAAAAATGGGTTATGCAACACTTCTATGCGCTTTAACGACGAGATTAATATTTTTTGTGGGTGCCGCATTGAGGTAGCTCCCACGTGTTAGTTTAAAAACAAAATGTTCAGTCGAAATGTAGGATCCAGAAATTCCTGGTCTGGGTGGTTCGTATAGCGAGGTATGTGTAAATCAGATCAAGATCAATTTTCAAATAGTTTACGGCTTAATTCTTCTGTGCATAGGACCGTTTTCGTTCAAGTAGGTCAAGCGGCGTCTGCGATGTATCTGGTTATTGAGGGTATAGCTCTGCGCATGGTGGAAATTTAAAAACAAATTGTTTATGGAGCAGTGCGCTAAAAACGAACATTAAGTTTTGCGGTCATTCGCACTTGCACAACATAAACTTATAATATGTTGAAGCAGGTTTTTTGTAGAACTGCCCAAACGATGGCAGCATTTATCATCAATGTGCAGCTCAATAAACGGCACTTTTTCATAAATTTCCGCTCAGCAATTTGTATCTTGCTACCGATAGCCGAATGTAACACAGCGTCATGTTCAAAATCATTTCTCTCTACATACGATTTATATCGTGATATAAGCAAGAAATTACCCTGACTCTGCTATACACGTATGTTGCCGTACGAATAAAGGGCCGATTTTCTTTATTTATTTATTTATCAATACTGTAGGTCATTGAAGACCCATACAGAAGTGGACATTTGTACAGAACAGAAGCACTACACCGGTATAAGACATTCGTAATAAAAAAGACACAAAAAGAAAACGTATAGCCGGAATGTTATGCTAGTGCATAGAAGTGAGAGTCTCGGCAAAAGACTGCGCTGATGTACTATTTACGATTTCTTCTGGTAACTTATTCCAATCATCAATAACGCGGGAGAAAAAAGAATATTTAAATGTGTTGTTTTTGACTGAATACGGCCTGATCGTCTTGTTATGGTTGGTTCGCTTTGAGTGCACAAAGGGGGGGGGGGGCGCCTTGAGGTATTTTTGTGCTATATTTATTTGTTGTTGGTACAGTGCGTACAAAAACTTTAGGCTAGCAATTTTTCTTCGATCTTTTAGGGTGTCCAACTTTGCGTTCGCAAGCATAGCGGTAACGCTAGCCCTCCATGAGTAATTAGAATAGATGAACCTTACTGCGATCCTTCGAACTTTTTCTAGCTTATTGTCAAGATAATCCTGATACGGACTCCAGATAATACTGGCATATTCCAACACTGGTCTGACCAGTGCCTTGCACGCATGACAGTTTGGTTGCAGACGTAGAGATTTTTTTTTAATTTTCTTCTCAAGTAGCCCAACTTCTTAAATGCATTACTGCATACGTTTTGTGACATGTGTCTCCCACTTAAGGTTACTGGAGATTGTAACTCCCAGGTACTTTATTTCATTTACTTTATTAATAGTTTTATTATCTAACAGATATGAGAAGTCTAACGGGTTTTCTTGTTAGTGATAGTGATAACAGCAGTTTTGTCGCGACTGATTTTCACTAACCCATCTCTTACACCAAAGGCTTATGTTTTGCAATGCAGTGATGTGATTACTGCGCCGATTGCGCCAAACTGCGCCAGGGGCTAACCCTGCTACATCCTGCTACATTTCGCCAAATATGGGTAATCTGCGCCAAGCCTGCGCCAAAGGACTAATTTAGGTCGCCTTTCAAAACCGAAACTAAACTGAGTACTGTAATTGAGCAGGCGTGTGTTATGTGGCACAAGCGGCCGCCTGGCACAAAGTACCGTGCATCAATAGTCCACCCGGTCTTGCATGGTTTTCCGGCGTCTCGCGTTTCGCGCTCTCGTCTTGTGGCTCTCGCCTCGTTTTTTATATTTTCAGCGATAGACGCGGATATATGCCGTCGCTCCGACGCTAGCGTGCCGGGTGCCAGCCATGCCGTCATGCTGTGAAGCGAAACCATGTTTTTGCGCGGCATGAGTTACTTTGTGAGCTGAAGCAACGGCCGTGGGAAAACTATATTTGGTCACTGCCTTTCAGTCACCGTGGTCGCGCGACGTCGAATGTTGCCGTCCCCACATCACTGCAGATATCGTACTTTCTAAAATGAAACTAAGTACCGCCGCATGTTCGTCAACATTCCTGTTCTTGTTTAAATCATACGTTACTACAAAAATCCATCTTTAATTCAAAGACTGCTCTGTCAAAGTATTGATTATCTAAATTCCTCTCGGTGGGCCTTCTTTCGAGAGGGACCTCGGTACGTGAAAAATCTGCCGTGGAAAAAAGCTGGTGAGAGAAGTGAGCTAAAGCAAAGAGAGGCAATGTCTGCACGCTGAACCCGTACAGCGTGCTTGTTTGTCTCGAATTCAGTTGTTGAACAAAGCGCTCCAAGAACATTTTGAGGCTGGCTCGCAATGTCTTGCATCGATGCACTCAGGTTCTTTATTTTTTGTGTGTTTAGCTTGTACCTTGTTTGCCGGCCTGACAAGCACGCGCCACTGGACTGTTTTTGTCGCATGCTCGAAAGTTACATTTTGTGTAAAATTTGGGGATAAGTTAATGACGGAGCTGAGGGGCATGGTTTCGGTTTCGATCGGACAGTTGTTGTCTGCGCTCGCGCGACGAAGCATGCCCAACAGCAAGCCTGCCGAAGTTGGCCTCACGTGCATGCGAACATGAATGCGTGACTGAGGCACCAGCCGGGACGCTTGCATTAGACCGATCTCACCAGATAGTTTAACTACGCTACTGCTGCCGCAATGAATCAAGGAACTTTAGTCTTTGGGCACGTGCGACAACCTCACTGGAGGTCTGCGCGTGTAGAACACGAGACGGAACGAGCCCTCTCGATGCACTGCCGTCTGCCTCCAGTGAACTAAAGTTATGGCGACGTCACGTATGCGCCGAACGCTTAGTGAGATTGGTCTATTCATTGTTTTACGTTTGCTTACTTTTGACGAAAATCTGGCACGTCGGGAAGCAGTAAAACTGTGGCAAGTGGTTTTTCGAAATTGCTTGGCAATGCCTACAGCACTGTACACTTGTGGGATGTCTGAGCAGTAAAAACAGAAGCAGCGAGTTCCGTCACAACACGTCACATCAGAACACAACGCAACACAAAGTGCCCTTTGTTTGTACAGCGCTTAAAACGAATATTTTTATTTTCCTAAGAATATCTGCTCCAAAATCCACTTTTGCTGCTCCGAAACAGTGTCTTGGCTGCTCCAAAAGCCGCTTTTGCTGCTCCAAAACACTGTTTTGGTTGCTCCAAAGACCACATTTGCTGCTCCAAACACTGCTTCGGTTGCTCCGGAACGTGCGCCAAAATAACTTAGGCCAATCACATCACTGGCAATGATTTGTTAAGAATTATCTGACTCTCAGGTCCAGCTATGTTTGTATATATAACGCAATCGTTGGCGAAGAGTCTCACTTTCACAGTTGGATCAACACAAGCCGGCAAATCAGTTACATAAATCAAAAATAGCAATGGGCCAAGCACTGACCCCTGTGGCACTCCGGAAAACACATCCAGCATACCAGAGGTACTACCGTTCAGTATAACATACTGTTTGCGTTTGACAAGGTAACCATAAATCCAGGAAATCAAAGTGTGACTAATTCCAACTGACTGCAACTTACTTATTAACTTGTGATGGGGCACACGGTCAAAGGCTTTTGATAGGTCTATGAAAATGGTATAAGTTTGTTGTCTATCGTTGATAGTAAGCGCAAAATCGTGGGTAACCCTAGGAGTTGCGTTACCGTAGAGCAATATTGCCCGGAACCCGTGTTGATGTGAATAAAGAACTATTGTTTTCTTCTAAGTGTTTAGTTATCGCCTTGCATATAATGTGTTCAATTAACTTGCATGTCGTACTTGTCAGTGAAATGGGTCTGGAGTTAGTGATTAAGTGTTTATTTCCTGTCTTGTGAATCGGGACAATCTTACCACAACGCCAATCATCCGGTAGCCGTGAGGATCGCAGTGACTCAAGAAAAATTAGACATAGATAGTGCGAGAGCCACTCTGCATATCTCCTTAAAATTGTGCCAGAGACTCCATCAGGTCCAGCAGACTTTTTACGTTTAGATTCAGTAATAACGATAAGATTCCGGGCTGAGTAGACTCCAAGTTTAGCATTACAGGCACTTCAATACTTTCTGGTTCAGATTCATCTTCGAGGGCTCTAGAAAATACAGACTGAAAGAAATAATTGAAGCCTGAAGATATGGTTTCTGGATCAATTGTGATAGCGCCATCAATTTCGAACTGTGAAACATGGCTTTCTCGTCTCGACAGATATCGCCAAAACTTTTGGGGATTATGTATAAGGAAGTTTGGTAGGGTAATATTGAAGTACCTTGCCCTAGCCGAGTTGATTTCTAATGTCAATTCTCGTGATAGTTCTTGTACCTCGAGCTTGTTTCTACGTCTCCGCTTCAGTCGGCGTTTCATGTGTATAATATTTCGCGTTATCCACGGGTTCATGCGATTTATCGTTTTCTTTCTGTTAGGAACGAAGTTCGTTTCACAATATGTTATTATATCTTTAAACTTGCACCACATTTCATCAACGTCGCTCAGATGGCTGAATTGTTCAAATTTATCCTACGATTCCTCATTATGTCCTATTTTAAACGGCATCACGAGCAAAACGATCGTGGAAATAATATATTAGATTACTTTTTTCTCCTTGAGTTCCCCTTTCAGACTGAGTTTTACTTTTCAAATTCCGGGCAGTGAAGATCACAGTTAGCAGCTTGATGTCAAAAGCCGTTATGATATTACCTTTCAATGCCACTGCTAATTTAGTTTTGTTTACACAAAGGAGGGCTCCGGTTATATTTAGTCTAGAAGAACTAATGATCTTGTTTGCAACAAGCCGAAATAACTACAGTCGGTTACTCTGTGTTCTGTAAACAACCTAATTGTTGGTGTCTCGCGACGTGAAACATCTAGAAACATTTTTCACACGATTATATAATCCCCCTAATAAAACGAATACGTAGCATGACAGACTCAATGCCAAAATGTGTGTGCCCACACAATACTCCTGCAACCCATACTTCGAAAACATTCGCGAAATAACAATCCCACGCTTACAGTATTCACTACACAAAAAAATCGGGTCCGGCCTTCAAATAGAATAAAATAATAACACGACACTCGATGTTTCGTATAGCGTGTGTTACTGATTAATGGTTCTCTTTCATGAAAACTAGTCACTGACAAGATGTGAACGGACGGAAGTCTCTCTCAAACGCCCGGCTTCCACTATGCGCTCGTTGCCTTTAGTCGTGCTTCGGCTTCGCGTGCGCTCACCCGATGCTTACGAGATACCGAAGCATTATTGAAGGTGCGAAGCTCGGACGAGGGCTGTACTATTGAAGGACCCCCTGACGTTTTTACTCTGGCAGTGACTATAAGCTCATAGGTTCTAGTATTAGGTTCGGACCCATAGCATACAAAGTCGGAGAAGGCACGACAAAAAAACTGAAACTTTTGAATTTAAAATGTATGTTCTCAAGTGGCGCTTCTCTTTGACAATAAAACCATTCGAATGTTTTTTTACTCATAGACCTTATTTTTTAGACACTGTAATCGCTCATCCTTGAGTCGTTTTTATTTCCTGGACTGTCTGACTGCCAAGTCTAAACACCGTTGCTTCTGTTGTCACCGACAATAGGCCTCCAGCATGCTGCTCCAGCTGTGCCGTGTTGTGGCAATTTAGAAACCACCCACGTAGTGGAGAAAATGCCGAGGGATGGCCAGCTGGCATGGAACTAACGACGGCGTAGCATAAAGCTTTCATGAGACCTGCAGAGCTTTGGGGCGGTGGGTTTGTTACCTGTAGTGCAAAAAATGTGGCTGCCTGCAGCCACAAAGACAACCAGGCAGCCACGTCTTGTAAAAAGTGGTGGCGCCCATACGGTGACCACCTAATTGGTATATCGATCCTTTGTGTGGACCCACCGCCACGAGTTCTAGTGAGTCGTTTTTAGAGCACACTGTTCCGATATCATGAGCGGTGCAGCGGCTCCGTTTAGAAAAAACCGTATGTGAAATTTAACATGTTCTCGTAAATCGTAAAACTGCAAAACTGGCGCAACCGTGTAAACGATCATGATGATTGTGTTTGACCGGCAGCGTCATCTTGTGGCAACGTTACTAGATTACTTAAGGTATGAAACTCCCGCGAAAGGAAGTACCCCCCCCTCTCACTTCAGTCCGCCTCCCGTTGTTTGAAGCGCCATCTAAATTGTCATTTCATAACTGAGGTAATCTAGTAACGTTGCCATAGAGTACGGTGGAACGCCATATAGACGCTGTGCTTCGAAACGTGCGTATTCCATAGGATATACTGGAGTTAGCATATATCAGCCGTCCGGCACGTTGAACGACGGGAGGCGAGTCGTGACGAGTGAGGTGGGGTATTCCTCGTACAAGCGGCGTCTGAGCAGTTCCGTAACTGAGCCTATCTAATAACGTTGCCTTGTGGTAAAGATCTGAAACGTTATGCAGCGTAAAAATGTGTGGCTCTCGTTCTACTGCGTAACACTGATGTGAACAGGACGGCCGAAGTAACATTTACCTGTCGGAATTTCGAGAGGTCTCAAGATATATTAAAAAGTGTCTGAAAGACTACAAAGGTAAGTGGTGTGCCTTTGTCCTCTTAAACTTTAACAGTCGTTTACGTTGTATGCCATCAAGCCAAATCATTTTGTCTGCTCACTGTCACCACCGCGGCTAGTTATCTCGAATCACGCTAATTTACACACGCGTATAATTTACAGCATTCGCGATCTTTTGCAATGTGAGCAGTCCTTGATATTATCCGGTTCTACCTTTCAAATGAAGCAACGAGTTGCAGGATCTGCTGGGTGTGCAGTCAGTCGCCGAAGTGACCGCCATTTTCTATTTTCTCGGAGTCGTCGACAATGATGGCCGCGTTGCGGTGACAACCTCCGGCGGCTGGAGTGGGAAACACGAACGAGAAACGCATTCCAAACTCTCCAACGATTCGCGTGCCCATGCGCAGTGGCATCGGAGAAGTGTTGGAGGACGAACTGTTCGCCTCGCAATGGCTCACTAAAACTCCTTATTACGACGCCTCCATCACACTTCTCAAGTTTCGCCTAACGCTGCCAAAGCAGAATCCCCCGCAGACCGTGTCCTGGGATAACCGGCAGGGTGCGAGCTCTTCAGGAGAAATGGCGTGCTCCAGGTGACTTACTTGCTACGGAGTCTCGATTGGTGGGCCGTGAAGCCACTACTGACCTCTTGGGTATCGGATCACAAGCGCTGTGGGTCGCCTTCATGTCGACCGAAGACGTGGCCCAGGGCCGTGAAAGCCTCGGAGAGAAATCGGTTCTACTCCACCTCGGGGTTATCCCGCTACCTCAAGTCAATAATGGCTAGGGGTTCTGCACAGTGAACTGTGACTTAGATTTGCCCGCTGAGTGTGCTGTGTACGCCAAGGCAAGAGCAACGGTTCGCAGCAGACAGCAGGCATTAGGTGGGCCAATAGTGAGTCTAAATATCTTTTATCTAGATACCCGGGAAGAAGGACCCTTTCACAAAAACAGGGTGCTTTTCCGATGTGCGCTCTCTGTAGAGACTCACTTCAATCACATCAAACTGACGGCAACTTGTACATATTCACGTAACTCAACCAGTATAAATTTCGCGGCCGAAACGTTCCCACTCCACTCCTTGCATGCTACCCAGTTCTTGTACCCAAGGCACAGTACTCCTCGCCTCAGTCACTACCACTGTAAGTTTATCGCCCTAAACAAATAAGCTATTTACTTCACACTCTAAGCATTCAGACAGGGTCTGCTTTTACATATATGCTACAGTAGCGCACCGAAATAGTATATTGACCACATATTAGATAAATTATTTGTTACACTTTTAGAGTCTTGATTCAAATTATATCGGGAACGCGAACAACGCAAGTCATACCTTATATACCGATTTAACACAATGAAAGAAGGAACAAATAGAAGCCCGGGAGCACTTGGATCGATTGAGGCGCTATCAAATAAATAGCATGTTAACGACCATAAATAATAAACCTCTTGGGCCTAGAATTCCAAAGTGCGTTTTCGTTCCTTTATTGTGCTGTTTAGCTAGTTTCCGTACTTCCAGTATTTCCGTACTTCCTACTACTTTTAACGTATCACCTTTGTTGTGGCGACCTCCGTGTGCGGCTTCCCCCGACTTGAGGGGTGTCCAAACAGGACACTACAAAGATCGACAGGCCACACAACTCCGACAAATCGTCCGGCGCTCCGCTACTGGCCGTTCTTTTTGCCGGGTGAAAATTTCCAGCCGTCAAATCTTGCTCCGTGCCCTCCATGGTGGCCATGATCTGCTCATCACGTGGGTCCAGAGAGCCACTCACATTCCTGCGTCGAAGCGTGCGTTTAGCTTTCCGCAGGGAAAGGGAAGGACACTCTTCGTGTCATTCTCTTTCACGTTTTCGGGACCAGAAAAACGACGGCGTAGGACTTGAGCGATTCACCGACAGCCAACAGACCGTGTGAGTGGCTCTCCGCACCCACGTGATGAGCAGAGCAAGGCCGCCGTGGAGGAAGCGAGGGGGAGATTTGACGGGGGAACGTTTCCCCTGGCAAAGAAAAACGGCCGGAAGCGGAGGTCGGAGTCGTGTCGCCCGACGAGCTTTGTAGTATCTTGTTTGGACACCCTTTTAGGGTTCGTCATTTCTTTTGTGTGGATGCTTGGTGGTGTACCCTTATCTGCCCTCCCGTGTGCAGCTTCTTTGGGGTCTAGCAGAACTCGTCAAAAGCCCGGTCGTCACAGGCCAACTGGTCATAGGTGAACTCGCTACAGAAGCAGCTCCTGCAAGGAATTGTCGTCACGCCGGAATAGACCGCTTGCCAAAAAGTCTGGCAACAGCGGAAATCCATACGGACGAGTCCAGCAATATTGGGCGGCCGGCGCCGTGGGCAGGACCTCTCGTTACGGCCGGCATAGTTGTTTTGACTGTAGCGTTCTTGTTTCCAGTCGATCCTTTCGCCTCTGTATGGCTGCGGGAAGCGCTTTTCCCGATCACGGGTTGGGTAAACGACCTTTCCCAACTCCCCAGCCGTTAAAGATGATGAGGTATATCGGTTCTTCAAGAGCTGATCCGGACTCGGAACGTGACAATTCGACAGAGAGTTACAACTTCCTCGTTGAGGGGTTCGTGGTCGCCGCGATCCATAAAGGCCAACTACGCAAGAAAAAGGTAATTACTAAGCATCTTTGGTAGTGGTCGGCATCAGACATGTGTTAGTATGCATCAGAAAATTATAGGAACAGGTTATAACTTACGCGCTGTAGTTGGGAGGTCGCCAGTACTCTCCGGATGTGCGGGACGAAACAAGCGCAGGGGACCCTCTTCGCTGTCGCTCACCACGCGCGTCTCCCACCGGCGATGCGATCTAGTCGCAAAGCGATAACTTTCATCGCAAAAGCGATCCATCGCGGGCAAAAAGCGACGCGATTTGAGCAGTCGCTGCCTGGCCCTAGACTTTTTGCGATGCGATCTCAGTCGTGGAGCGGCTGAGCCAACCAACGACGTTTAATTGAGCCGAGCCGTTTCGAGAAACGACTCGCCAGCGAAGGCGTTGGACCTCGCTCATCGCGCACAGCCGTGAACTCATCTAATTTTTTTAATTAGACGGTCGCAAATCTGCAGAAATTCCAAACCTCTCAATAAAAAATCTAAGCCTCTGAGCTTCATGTACAAAACAAATAAAAAAAACGGACCTTCTGGGGGCATATTTTTTTATTGTTTTGCATTTGGAATTAATGACTTAAAATTTCGATCGCACAAATTCAACCAGTAAACGACGTATCTCGACGCAAGTTTCTACTTGATGCGTCGAGTCCCTTTTTCTAGAGGGAGACTTTAGAGTTGAAATGTAGAGCAACAGGTTTGCAGTGAAGCAGAAGTTGCACGCGATTGCATGTTGCTTTGCATAAAGCCGCGCTGCACAGATGATGTGCGCTACAGGCAGGCACAGCGTCAGGTCGTATGACTTCATGCGTACCTAACACATAATTTACACGCGGAAGTTGGTAGGCACCGCGAGCTCCGTGCATGCATACCTGGAAGCTAGGCGCTCAAGCAGCTGCCGCGTCCACAAGCGATACCACGAGCAACATTACATTTGTATTTGACGCTTTGATTTCTTCGAACTAGCTGAAACTTGAAAACTCTACCTCCAAACGCAAAAAATTGAGAGTTAAAAACACCGGACCTCATACACCCAGGCGCATAGCGTGGGATCGGCTCGTGTTCCGTTCTCTGCACTTCAGCAGGGAAACGTTTGCGCGGCTACGCCGCTGAATATCCCCACCAGACCGACGCCCGTCATCCGATAACGAGTACATTTACGAATGCGTACCTTAATGCACAGACTTGCCCAGATACCCATCTTACATACCTCTGTAAGCAGAGGAGCACTGCTGCGTGCCCCTCTGCTTACAGAGGGGCTACGCAGCAGTGCGGTGGCATCGTGGGCGTGGAATTGACTAGCGTCTACGGCCTACGCAGCGTATGCAGCGGCGCGCACTATCCTGCAGCATGGCGGCTGCCGCTAGTTGCCGTTGCGTACGACAGGTGGCGCTTTTCTTCTGATGGGTCTATAATCGTCTCCAAGGAACAATCGTTCCACGGCGCGGAGTTTGACTGTAGAACTACGAATTTACTTCTGTTCATTTCTTTGAACTATTTAACGCAACGTGTTGGTAGTGGTGATTAAAACATGGCGCTGAAATTAAAATAAATATAACTAGTTACCACGACACGGTTTAGAAAGAACAAATGAGAAATGCGATTTTGTTGAGCTTGCACGGGCCATTACAGCATGAACCTCGAAACCGGAAATTCCTAGCAATATTTCGAAGCGTGCTGAAAGAAGATTTGGTGAAGTGTTCCTCTAAAACTCTAGACATGCGCTCATTCACATCCTTATATTTCTGTGCGAGACGCGGCAGCAGTTGTTCCGCGTCTAGCTGGGCCATCTTCAGTTCTTGTAGGAGCTTGTTCATCCTTCAGACACCTCAAGAAAGCCAAGAGGTTGGGAAGCATCTAGAAAAGGCAGTACATATTAATATCTACGTTGATGGAATATAGTACTGGCTTGACATGCACCTTTGTTATTCTGTGAACATATGTATTTTTAAACTTTCCTTTTTTGGCACGTGAAGAAAAGAGGCATCGACACAACTGACATCTTGTAGACCCTGAGATGGGGAACAATAGAAAAACGGACGAAGACAACAAACCGTTTTTTGTTTTTGTTTTTGTTTTTATTGTTCCCCATCTCAGGGTCTACAAGTTGTCGATTCATTACCAGCTCGCATGCACTCTATCACTGCTGGCACAACTGGTTGTTTATGCACAATTTATATGCTGTAAGATAATAATCCAAATACGCAGATGAACGAACCGTACTAATTTAATTAAGAAAATAATGAGAACGCGTAGAAGAGCTAACAAACGATAAAAAAATGAAAGCCGTTTACAACTCCTAATTAAACGTACCTAATTAAAATTAATTAGCAAACTTTACCTAATTAGCCGACTGATAGTTGCGACTATCTCCCTATACTATGTCCACCTTGCACATATAACTCACATGCATCAACCGTACACGTGTAGCTTTCACGGATTTTTTGAAACAAATTCCCGGGCTCAAATTTTCGCGAATCGGGCCAAAGCTGAAAATTTGAAATTATTCGCGGGTTCTAATTTTCGCGAATCGAGTGTAGCTTCCGTAGCGTTCAAATATTGCCCGAATTGTTCGCGGGACGTATTTTTCGCGAATTGTAGGCGATTCGCGATATTCGCGAAAATTAGGGCCTCGCGAAAATGTAGATCGTTTAAACTATATACCGTTTTTTTTTATTAACAGATTTGTTTTAAAAAGTCTGTGAAAGTTAGCACTTATGCAGTTTTGTGCAGGTGAGTTATACGACCAGGGGGACATAGTATAAGGGGCTAATCGTAACGATCAGTTGGCTAATTAATGAAAATTTGGTAATTAACTGCTTAATTAATAAAAATAGACATATGTTTCCAATTAGAAACTTGCTCAGCGTCATCGGAAACATCTAAATCAACTCTTTTTAGAAGGATATAACGCAGGAGCACTATATTACGGTGTTCCATAAAAACACTCAATTTGGACGCGTTTCCAGGTTTCGATTTCTTATCGAGCGCATCTTTGCGCCCGCGGTCCTGCCCCCGGTGGTCGCGGCGCGAAGCCATCCCCTCACCTCCCTCGTAGCATGGAGGGAAGTTGGGCGCACGTGTGCTGCGCGTCTCAGCCACTGAAGAGCAGGACCGTGGGCGCAGAGATTCGCTCCGATAAGAAATATATATATGGTATTCCACGTAACTTGAGCCAAGGTTGAAAAATATTGTGGTGCATTTTAGAAAAACGAGTCCAAACGAATAAATTTGTTCACCGTTTGCAGCGTCAGGCGTCAGGCGTCAGGCAAAATTTTCAAGGACAAAGTTGTAGAGCGCCTTTTATCAAGAAACCTCTAACCAGAGTGTCATACCGGAACCGAACCGAACCGAAAACCGGAACAGAACCGTTATTTTTAGCCGAACCGGAACTGAACCGAACCGAAATCTTCGCCGCCATCTTGGAACTGAACCGGAACTGAACCGGAAAAAATATAACGGTAACCGGTTCAAAACGGTTCACGGTAATTTTTTTATTACAAAATGAGTGTTTGAGAAGTAAAAATTGGCAGCTGCATTTCTATGTAGTGATCAAATTGTCATAAACCGAATTGCAATGTATAAGAAATTGTGGGTTTTCGTGGCGCTTTTGTATTGGCACTACGATTAATCGTGTGTCACGTGGTCACGTGACGTCATGGTTTCAAGACATGCTGTCAAATAATGTCACGTCACGTGGCCCCGTGGCGTAGTCGCATTACTCACCGCGTCCAAGTCGAGTTAAATTCAGAACGTCAATTTCCCCCTCTCTTCTCTAACGTTTCGTCTGCTTCTTCCTCCCCGGCCTTCTTCTCCCTCGCCCTACCTTCTTGAATTGCAACGGAATATAGATGTATTAGCGTTGTTGACACCGTGACGTCACATGCCATCACTAAAGCCCATTTACACAGAAAAGTAGCAACATCCTTTGAAGAATGACGCCTGCTATCTTGGGCCAAACCAGGCGGCGCTACCGTCGACGCGCGGGTGTAAAAAAGCAACACATAAAAATAAAAGGTGTTTGCGTGATAGGAGGAGGGAGAAGATGTCGCTGCCTTTGTTATTCAGGGGCATTAGCCATCACGAATTTTCACCACGAGTCTGCGACACCGTGACGTACTCGGTTGTCATGAGCCTGAGCCGAGTGCTCGGGTTCTTGGCAATCAGCATCGCCGAAGATTCGTGTTGGCTCGTGTTCAATCAAAGATGAGAATAGCCGAACTCTAATAAAGCCTAAATCTCAACCCATGCTTTATTCTTTGCAAACCCCAGCGCATGACTATGATGAACACTGGCGGTATACAATTAGCGTCAGATCACATTGCGGCCTGTTCTCATAGTGAGTTGAGGAGGGGAAAGCTGTTTCTTTCCTTTATTCTTTTTCTGCGTCTGCCGATGAGCAGAGAGGAAAACTGATGGGTGTTTTTGCCAGCTATCACCGTCAGGGATTACCTCTTAGCGGTATTTACTGAAAGTGCAAAAATCGTTCCATGAACTATTTTACATGTACACACCATTGAGGCACTCAAAGATGTTTTCGTTGTTGCTGAACTGTCTGAGAAAGTTGTCCCCGAGTGTAGAAGCATTGAAAAAGACTGAATATAGCTTATTAATCTGATGATAAATAGGACAACAAGTGTGTACGGCAGGGATACCTGAAAAGAAAGATTCTAGTGGCCTTTGAGGGACAGCCGAAAGTCGGCAGCCGCTCAAATTCTCGCAATTTTGTTTAAACTTCACAGTTTTTGGATGCAAAATAAAAAAAATGAAGAATTGGTCTTAGCAAATGACAGAAATATAATTGTCGAACTGGCACCCTCAAACAAAGGATTGAGTCCCTCAGAAAATAGAAGTATTCTCTAAAGGAGCGTCGTCGAATGAAAAAAAGGAGGGGGGGGGAGGGGAGTGGGGAGGGGTTAAAACCTACTCTGTTGTGAGCATTCCTCTGCTCCGCATCTTCAGCACAGAGCAGACAGGGTTATCCTGCAAAATTACTTCGTTTGCGAAACCACTCCTGCCAGAAAGCGCGTTTCGAGGTGCCAGACGCTCCCGCTGTTCCTGACGACGCTGCATCAAGACAAAATATTTTTGGGTTTCTGAATGCATCAGTTGCACTGAGCGCGAACCTTCTGCAGTGTGCATTTTGCACCCCGGCTTGATTTTCTCAGCAAAAATAAATCTCTGACCACTCACATATAGTGCGATGATGTCACGTGCAAACCATGTTACTGCAGTTCCGTTTTCTGTTGAACTCTGATGTTCTCAACACAATACTCCGTTTCACTTTAAGTGTGAGGGTATCAGAAACTAAAAAAGCGAGCTCCGGGCTTTTCAGCGTCCAAGCACGCGTGCTCCTGCAGTGCAAGTGGTCGGGACCAAAGGCTCGTGCTTGTAGCAAATTAAAGCGGAGATTTAGGCAGCTGGTTCATTGCAAACAAAAAGCGCCGAAAAAATACAGGGACACAGACGAAGGGGAATAGGACAAGGCACACTCTCAACTGCAGCTTATTGAAACTTCACACGTTATATAGCCACGTCAAAACCCTGTTTACCGCTATCTGCTCGTACTCACGCTTCAAAAATTAAAAACTCATTTGTAGATAAAGATAGGGACGTCACATACA
>JAZHYW010007520.1:0-64504 GCA_037355805.1 Ixodes ricinus
ATATAATCTTTCAGTTGACAACAGCTGTAGCGAACGCCATTTTTGACTCTATTCTTAACTCATCCAATTTGGTTCCATGTGTAAAATTTCTACAAACGTTATGCAAAATATGATCTAATTTACTTTTTCTAGAATTCGAACAAGAACCATAAAGTGTTACACCATACCGAAGCACCGACTCTCCCAGAGCTTGAAAAACCCTCATTCTCAAAGTCAGGTTGGTTACAACTCGCAAACGATATAAAAATGCAGATACTGCGCGAAGTCGTTTCGCAAGATACTCAATGTTACTATTCTAAGAAAGATGTTCATAAAAAAAAAAACACAGATATTTTATCTCACGGTACCTATTCAACCGGAACAATTATACATTTCTCGCAGTTACATCGATGTAGAATCAGCGGTACATTAAATGTTAATATTTTATGAGGATTACGGAAACACATTAGTGTCGTTTTATATATGTTGACATATATGCGATTGTTTTTGAACCATGACATTAGCTCGTAGATCTCGGCTTGAAGGAGCGACAGAGCTTCCGATTCATTGTTTCCCGCGAGTACAAGAGCGGTATCATCAGCGTATTGAAAAACGCGTGAAAAAACCTTTCAGCCTCTCCATTCTGGTGAAGAAGGAAGACCAGCGGAGCTGTACAATAGAAAGTAATGGCTGGCCGCAAGTCGGCAGACCAAAGTGGAAGGGCTGCCGCCATCTATGAGCGACGGCGGCAACCAGATATGTGGCTTGCCGCCGTCGCTCATTGATGGCGGCACCCTTTCCACTTTGGTTTGCCGACTTGCGGCCGGTGTCCAGAGTTTAGTGTCTTCATTTTATTGCGGGGGACACGATCCTGGGGAACCTAGCCCTTAACAGCTCCGCTGTAAAAGTTCAATTTACCTATCTCATTACCGTAGATGTTAAAAAATAAAAGGACCCAAAATAGATCTTTGGGGGACACCAGACGGAATTATCAGTAAATTACATTTAAAATCACTAATCTTTACTAACTGACTCCGTTCTGAGAGGTAGTTGGTTAAAAAATGTATATATGGGCCTCTAAAGCCCATGTGCTCTAGTTTGTATATGCGTAACCTGTGATCAATTGAATGAACGAATACGACGGCGATTAAACGCCTTTAGGCAACACAGACGATAGATTCACGACAGGCTGACTATAAAATCCCGATAGCTGACTTTTGGAAGGACATTCAGCAACAAAAAGAATTCTAATGGGTTTTTTCGCCATTTAATGGCCATTTTAGAGCTTAACGCGTCAGTGACAAACGTCGATAAAAGGACGATAAAGATTCGTTTAAATTCAAGCGAGGGCGACAGAATGTTGGTAGGGGCGATATAATATCGTTCAGATATCCGTAGAATGGCGGTAGTCATTTTTATAGGGAGGCTCGACAAAGCGTTGGTCTAGCAGACGACGGAGCCAGTACGAAGGAAAGGGATGAGAAAGGGGCAGCCTCGCGAGCTAGCCCCATTCGGCTGATCGAGCGTTGTTGCCTTGGTAACCTGCGCCTGCTCGCGTATGCCACGTGGTAGCGGAGGATAGAAGTATCGAGGACTCCCATAATTCGTCGCGCCGCGCGCGCGGGCTTTTGGAATTTTTTCAGGTTCTATTGCCTTGCGAGAGCGCAAAGCTTTTCAGCTCTCGTGTCAGCTCTTGTGTCAGGTGGCGTGCTGCGCCGTGAAGAGGCACTAAGAAACCAGTCCGGGTTGCGACGCAACAGCTCAACTTCAATATTTTGTTTTCTGATTTTAGGGACAAATAATGTTCGATGAAACTTTCAGAAATGAAAGGCAATCAAATCTTCTTCTGAAGTTGTTATGTTTCGTATGTTTACCTGGTCCACCTCAGGGTGGAGGAAGCAACTGCTTAGGCTGCAAAACGAACTTTCTAAAACTTTTGAAACTTTTTGTTTGTAAAATATTGAATTGTACGACTTTAAACATTGTTATGTAATATATGTACAGGGCTGCCAAAAAATAATATTCCAGGCGGAAAGCGATAATTAAACAAAAGATCATGAAATGTGCTCATTTTTGTCATTTTGTTTAAATTTAAAAAGAAATATTTCCACAATAAAAATTACACAGTTTAAATTTGAAAATAAATATCTCCACAATAAAACAAACACAATCTCACAGCAGAGGAAGGTAAAATTCGTTAAAACTTTATTGCATGTGAACGGTTTCGTAAGAAAATGACTGATTCTTTCTCAACTATGGAGTTATGCCTATTTTCGCGCCCATTTGAAAAGTTAAAAACACGTTCGCGCCATGAAGAACGTTCTTGTGCCAAAAACAATTTAGGAAATGATATGGACCTTGGGGAAAAATGCCATGCATCCTCTTTTAGAAATCGGAAATGGTCAAGCCCAACGTTTGTGACGCTTAGCATGAATGACCCAGAGGCAAGCGGCTGCTCCACTTCACCGCCCGTCCTCCAGTTGGCCAAGCGCCGCAAGGAGAGTTGCACTGAGCGTCGAGAGATGGCGCGCGGCTCCTCCGGCCTTACCGGGTCGCCCCGCCAGAGAGCTGCCCGACCGCAGGAACGCGGCGCAGCCGTAGCCTCCCCAAGCGAAGCGTACCGGACCACCGGACACGTCTCATTCTCGCCTGACGTCACTTTTGTGACGTAGCTCTTGTGGACATAGTTTTCCTCTCAAAAAGCTCGATAGATCGCGCTAGCTGTCCCTCGGACGCCCGCTCGCTCGGGAGCGCGCTGCCTTTTGAAGGCGTTGTCCCCAAAAGATGGCCATAAAAATATATCATCAAGCACGCGCCGCTCAAGATCAAAGCGGACGTCCCTCAGAAATAAAACGCAAAGTGAAGTACAGCGACGCAGATGCTTCGTCACGGGAGCCGTGAAGCTGGCGGGGGCGCCGCGCCTGCGCCGTGGGGAAGCGTGATGTCACCGCCGGAGCGCCGTGTACAAAAGGAAAATGTGGCTCGCTGCTTGTAGGAATGCGCTGCGTATAGGAATGATTTCGAATTCCTACACGTAAGCAGTCTTAAGTGTCCTCGGCGTGTTTCTTTTTCTGCGTGGAGCAACTTTTTTGTTCTGGATATTCACACATTTAAATAATGAAAGTGAGCACGTCGAACATCCGTTTCGATCTATCACTCTATTTTCCTTATTGACACTTCAAGTATACAAAGAAAAAATATGCACACTTATACGCTGTTTTAGAGCACGATAAAGTCCTTCAGAACGAACTCTTGGATCTAAAGAATCGACGTCTGAGAACCGAGATCGCACACCTTTTCGCCGATTCTTCAAAGGCGTGCGGTCTGAAGGCCTTTCTTGCGCGCCAGCAAAACAGGGGAATTACACGAGTATGAATCAACGAACAAGTTTCAAACAAAAAGATGTGAAAAACAAGAAAGGAACAAACTATACATGTTTACGAATGGAAGATTCGAAGATCAATTTCACATTTAGAAAAAGATGGAAACCGAACGTAATAGACAATCATGATAGTTATGGGTCTTAACAATGCGATGGTTCGATCAATTATCCGGTTCCATGTTTACATTCACAATTCCACGACGTAGCAGGAGATATACAAACAGAGGAGAAACAATTATGACGAGCTATCATGATATGAAACAAAATTCAGACTGAGGAACCCGCGTTCTTCCCGAGACGGTTTCTTTTCGGGCTCGTGAAGATGTCCGGATCAAAATGAGCTACACAAATCCCCTTTTCGCGAATTGTTTTATCAGACTGTTGAATGAATTCTGGTGTACTTCGCGGTCCACTGAGCACTCTCATAAGTTCGAACGTGCATATCAATATGAGGAATCGTCCTTCGTTAATGACCGCTGACAGAGAAGCGGAACTTACTAATCGACCGTTGGAAAACGAAAGAATGTAACTTTCGAATTGAAACCGGAATTGCTTCTCTACTTTGCATCAGAGTATCTACACGAACCTTTAGGAAGCTCAGTTACATTTTAGGAAGCATTATTCGGCCCCATTTTTAATTGGCGACCGGATCGGCTCGGGCGCCGCACGAAGACCTTTAGGCAGAAGCGCATGCACGAGCAGGAGCCGACGAGCAGAGGCCTTAAAGATGCCCAGATGCCGACGCGCCGCCGCCCCAGAAGTATTTGCGCGGCCGCAGCCGCAGCCGCGACTACAGCGCCGCATGACATCCAATGCAGCCTTTCGGCGCATTGCGGTGGATGCGTGAACTCGCTCATGTAATGCTTGCGGCGTTTGCTTGAACCGCCAAGCTGCTTTCTCCTGCCGGCCGCCCTGCCGGCCTTTACAGCGAGACAGGCAGGGTGACCACCCGTCCCGCGACTCGCGGGACTGTCCCGCATTGAGGGCTCGTGTCCCGCGTCCCGCAAAACATTCCCTGATCTTCAAAATGTCCCGCATTTCAAGCTGTAGTAAAACTCACTCTGCAACTCAAGGCGCTGCCGAAGAGCGGGGCACGGGGAAGCGTGGAGGTCGCTGGTAATCGTGTGAATCGCAATGGTTCACCATTTTTATCCAAGCATTGCGGGAAGCGACCGTAGTTCTTGCAGGAGTTGCGACGCGCGTGCTTCGTTGCGCCCCACCTGTTGTGGCGAAATCTGCGAAGCAAAATTGCACTCTAAAAGTTTCAATATAAATTATTGTAATTATTTTCGAATCGCTGTGTCAATGCGAAAGGGTTGCTGTGGATTTCTGTTTTAGTGAAGACAGCCACACGAGGCAAAAAACCTGCAACTCGCAACGGTCAAAAAATAACATAATGTTAAAATCTATGTAGGATCATGTTGATAAAAGCAAGCGTTGACAAGAAACAATAGCCCGAAAAAGATTTACTGTTTCTTATTTCCATTTGATGCACTGAGTTCTGCTACAGTCGATGTTTATATTTTTAATTTCGACGCCTTCAATAACACATTTCGCATAAAAAATATATATCACTGGGAGTGAAAATTAATTGAGCTTAATTGCTGTAATACAGTTAGCAAGTGTATAAATAGCACAGGTTATTAAATGTGTTAACACAGCCTCGGTTCGTGGTGTGTGTTAATAAATTTCCTCGGTCGCTACGAATTCAACACAACTGTCATCGTTGCAAAAAGGAGAGGGCCCGCGCCGTTCATTTGCAAAGCGGCGTACATGGAAACAAATCGCCGCGGCTTTTTTCGCGGCCTCGGAGATGCAGGAGCGATCCGACGTTCAAGATGATACCTTTCAACTATACGAGAGTGTGAGTAAGAGCCACATAAATGTCTGTTCACTCTCAGAGCAGACTCGCGCGCTTGATCGAAGCGCTGGATTCACGCTGTTGGACCGCGTCTTCGTAAACGCTTCGAGACAGATCTTTTACGATTGCAGCTCGATGCTGACGTGACATTCGGCAAAGGAAGGTTGGACCGGCATCACGTAGCTCCGAGAAACTGCTCCAGTTCGGCAGTGTTAATTGACGTGCCGTCGTGTCAGAATAAAAAGGACATACTAATAACAAAGTGTACATACCGTGTTGCGAAGGTAATTCATACGGCGTTTATTTGAGCTCTATATCACACAGAACAAGTAGACAATCGGTGAGAGTGTCCAGTTTCGAAGAGAGCGGCCGTCACCGCTGCCACGGAGAACAAGGAGTGACAAGGGGAAGAGCTCTTTGTCGAAAATTCAGGTCAGCGATCAACCTATTCATACGGGAAGGGACCACAAGGGTCGCTCAGGCATATTCCATTCAGCAAGCCAGCATGTCGCGGGCAGACGGTCTTGGCCAAAGGCCGTCGGAGAAACGCTGCGTCGGAGCAGATGGGAGTGCCTTGCTAGGACTGCATTCGGCCGAGCTAGCCCTTGGAGGTCACTTGGTCGGTGGGATCGTTGCCGTTGTAGGTCTTTCCGGATGTTTGTGGATCCAGCGTTCATCTCCGTCGTGGTCGGTTTCAATTACTTTTCTTTTTTCTTGCTGCTTGTAGTCGGGACGCACGTGAAGAGCACGTAAAAAAAAATGTCCGTTGGTCGTCGCGACAAAGTGACTGAGCGACGCTGTCGGCCATGTTGATTTGATCGTAAAAAGTAAGTAAAACACCTCTGGAGCTGTTATAGGATACAATCGTGACTTGCTCAAGACTTACGATAATTTTGTTTCATGAATAAGAATGTGTTCTTATGTCTTGTTGTACGCACGTTTTTGGCGTAAGATCGTTTCGTGAATCAGGCTTTTGCTCTTTGTGGAAGCTCCCCTTTTCTTCTTGCTATCCGATATTTTTATTCACTACGAAGGACTAACAAGAACTAAAAAAGAAAACAGTACACATTCGGACAAAATAGATTCATTGTGAGAGGCGATTTTTGCGCGAGTATTGTACCCGCAAGCTGGACAGAGCAGTGAAAGCTACGTGTTCGTTGGACCAGTCACGTAATCACACTCGTGCCAATGCCCACGCGCAGAGAGCAAGGCGTTTGAGGGGGGTTTCGTGTCGCTCCTCCGAAGGCCCCAGGGCTCATGCTGACGTCCATTCCCCCAGCGGCGAGTTGTCCGAAGTGGACGCGGGAGACGCAGTAACGGGGCAGAAAAACTAGTTTATTTACATAGGTATGACTAGTAGCATCATGGCAAAATGAGCACATAAAATGGGCAGCGGACAGCTCCTTATATAATAAAAGGCAAGATTCTGGAGCTGCCGTGCCATTGGTCGGTTAGTCCCGCATTCCGCAGCTGGCCTTGACGTCAGCAACACCCTTTCGGCGTTAATGCTCGGTCGTTGTTCTTCTCCGAATTGAAGGCGTCTAGTAGGGGATTGTCTTACATGCAGAAGACGCAGACGCAACAAACGGCACATGCGTTCAGAATCGGGTTCTGTGTGGCGTTTCCGTGGAATGCAGACGCCTCCGTGGAAGGCAGACGCCGTAGACAAAACACACTGACGGAAACGTCTGTTCACATGCACTTGAACCGATGCCCGAGAGAAACGCTTCTACGGTTCCAGGTAAGACAGGTCGAACGTGCGAAAAGGTTTCGGATCGCAAGCCAATCGTCTCGACGTTTGCTTGGTCGTCGTACTCACAGGAATGCAATGGCAATCTCAGCAGCTCCTCCGCGGCCAGAAAAATCTCGAAGGGCAAGTGGTTACAATCGCTGCCCTGGAGAGATGAGTTGAACAAAGAAGATTTTGTCGTGAAGTCCATTGCGAAGGCAAATCAAACTCCCAAGTTCCTTACTGTTGAGGATATCGGTGAGAAAGTTCTACCAAACACCGCGCACCGCCGCAGGAAAACATGGAGACTCCGCTCAAAACCCGCCAGGTTGTCGAATACACAAATGCAATAAAACCCAATGCAGCCAAAGCAAAGTTCACATTTTGGCCGTCACAACGCCCGTACGCACATACCTTCGAGACTGCGCGAACAGGACTGCTTGCTACAAATGCTCAAAACGTTCTACGAAAACACTGACATATTTTGGGGGTCTTAAAGGTGATACACCCGAAATGCAAAATTACGGTGGAAAGAAAAAAGTTTGAGGTTTTCCACGTATTTTCGAAAATCAAAAGAATCTGCGCAAGTCACCACCATTCAGTTTAGCTTTCTGCAATTAACGTGGAACACGTTCAAATACGGGATAAAGGCAACTTCAAAGCCTAATAGCATAACGAGCTCCTTCTCAACGAGTTGTAACAAAATCGGACTCCCGTGAAAGGAAACCCAAGCTAATCGCCTCGCATTGGCCTAGCCGACTCAAGGAAATGATACTAAATTTTCAGCTGTTTTTTTTTCCTGGACGCCTTTGTTCTACGTAGTGCCTTGGATTTGGGTGATGACCCGAATTCACTGCATGAGAGCTCTGATTTGATTTCATCCGACATGATGCTGGACGGAAGCACGGGCAGTGACTTGAGTTTGTGTTTCTGAGACAAAGTACCTGAAGGATTACAATTGAAAACGAGCGTGTTGGTTAATGGATACAAACTTGAGAAAGTATAAAACAGCGAGGACGAGGACGGGAACAGGACATCTTTCATGAAAGATGTCCTGTTCCCGTCCTCGTCCTCCTGTTTATTCAAGTTTGTACCTGAAGGAGACGATTGCAGACTTGTCCAGCATGTCCTCGTCCTTGTCTATGCTAGGTTCCTCGATCTCGAAGCCGCAGTCAGCTGATGGCTCCGTGGGACGGACGTCTCCGTTCTCTCCACCTGTCATCTTCGATGACGGTTTCATGTTGGACGCGCACATACCTTCGAGCTTCACAGGACGTTTTTCACCTGAAGCGTCCAAAAGTAGATCGGAAGGTCCGGCGCATCCTCTTCTTTTTAGGTCTCTTCCGCGCAGAGGGCCATTTCATGCTGGCACCTGGATGCTCCACATCAGGTCTACCTTGCCATAAACAAAACAATTTCTTTCGGCGCCTCTGCTCCGGACCTTTTTGCTCGTCCCACCTCGGCTCTTCCATGCCGCTGCGGAGTCCCTTGCTCTTGCAGCCGGTGTCGGTTGGTGGGTCCTTGAAATATAAACCTCCGTTTTTTTTTTTTTTGTTTGTTTGTTTATTTGCATCGAGTACAACGTACAAGATACTGGAGGCTTGTGGAAAAAGCTGTCGTAAGGCAGCTTGATAAGGCCACAGGCCCTCACATTGGCATTAATGCAGCACTAAAAGAAATATTACCATACAGTTTACAGCATTAACAAAAATAAAAGAAAATAAAGAGAACCAACAATAGACACAGTCAAATTACGTCACAACCACGCAATCGAAGGAGATCTGGAAAGGCATTAACAAGAAAAAACAAGATCGCGTGTATGCACAAAAACTCGCAAGGTTTAATAATATTACAAAGCATTTTTTACATAAGCAATGTCAACTGGGGGTGGAAATAACAGCGCAATGCTTTAAACGTGTTATCTAAAAGCTCGACATTTTCGGCAGCTAATGTATTTAGTAACCTAAAAAGTTTGTTTTTCAACGTATGTTGCCCGTAGATTGTTCTATGACCGCTAAGTTTTCAAGGCTCACTATGGCGCGTTGTAAGTTAGCTAGTCCTTGAAAAAAACGATGATTTAGTTTTGACCTCTTGTTTAAATGCTTTAGAAAGCCGATAATCGTAAAAGTTTTGGATTTGTAATACATTATATTTTACGAACAACCCACGTATGTGAAAGTAAGACGAAATATTTTCAACAACTCTTAGGAACCGTTTTCGTAAGACATGTATTTTATGTAGATTTCTTTGAATTGTGGATGCCTAGACTAAATGACAGTAGTTAAGCCTAGATAAAAACAAACTATTATAAATTAAAATCATAATATTTCATGGCAGTATATGTCGATTACGTTATACAAGTCCAACTATTTGGGACAGCTTAGCGGCTACGGAATTACTATGTGTGTCCCACGACAAAGTTTCTTGAAAACAAAAAAACACAAAATACCTAGTACTTTAAAACTAGAAAGAACTGCAATGGGAGTCGAATTTAGCCCTATTGGCTGATTTAACACGACATTTTATTTTTACAACGAAATAAGACTGCTTTAGTTTTGTTTATATCCACATTTAACCTATTCTGTCACGTCCATTTGTCTATACCCGTTTTCACCTCAAGAAAAAAGCAAGTTTTGCGCATTGTTCATACGTGGCGCGAAGTAGTTCTTACAAGATTTGGTTGTCGGAGAACAAAACGATGCTTTTGGCGTTTGGAACGTGTACGTCTTGAACATATATCTAATCTAAAATTCTCCTACATATATCTTATTTATCAACATAAAGGGGGAAATTAGTAATGTTCCGCGTGGAGCCGGACTTGTGTTACTATGGTTTTTGAGGTGAAAACAGGTATAGCTTTTGGAACGTTAAATTTGCTCTATCGACTATTTCCTTAGATATATTTCCAGTTATCAATATATTCGTATCGTCGGCGTAAATAATCATATTAGGGAATTTTAGGAAACCGTTTTCGGCGCATCCGGTACGAGCTGCGCATGCGCTTCCGTAGAAGACCCTAACTGCCCAGTTCGTACCGGAAGGCCCATGGTACCGTATCGGATGTGCAAAAACGATTCCCTAAAACTCCCTATTAATAAATGTGCTGGAACCGTCCCCCAACCTGGGCGACAGCTTCCCCCGGGACTTGAGCTTGTCCAACTTTCGATGGTGCTCTTTATCGGAAATGCCCAGACCAGGCTGGAGGGCGCTGTTCTTCTGCGGTCTCTTTCTTTTGGGCGAACAACCGGTGTCGGCCTCTCAGTTCTCGATCTGAGGTTCGGTGTTCTACGATAGCGACGAAGTTTCCGAGGGACTCAGCCTCGGATCTCTCCTGCCCTGCCTGGTTGCATTCGTGTCCCCGCTGGATCCCTTGCTTTCAGAACCGCCGCCGGGTAATGAGTCCTTGGGATAGATGACTTCGTTCTTTCCTTTTTCCAACCTCGACGGCAGCTGCCGCTGGCTTGACGCGCAGTCGTCGAGCTTCTGGTCACGCTCTTCATCTGAAGCGTACGGGTCAGGTTGGAGGACGCTGACCTCGTGCCGCCTCTTTTCGCGTTTATTTGGCTAAGGAGGCTGGCTAGAACACAACAACTTATCCGAAATCCCCTCGGTCAGATCTTCCTTGCCCAGCCTGGGCTTGGTCTTGCAGTTGCACCAGTGTCCAATAAGGGCGGTCCATATCCTGCTCACATTTCCAATCCGCCGTGTTTTCCTGTTCCATGCTGCCTTCTGTGAACCGCATAAACTCTCGTGGCATCGTCACCATGGTGGTCTTGCCAATTTTACCCAGGATACAGTCGTCGAACGCTTGAGAGGCCTGCTGTTTGACGTGATCGCGGCCACTGCTAACCATCAGCGCTTCAGACTTCGGTCCTCCTTGTACAAAACGGCGTCGGTCAAGTCGTCGGCAAAAATACGATAGACGTTGGTCAAATATGATTTCCTCTCATTAAGCGTCTCTCTTTGACACACCATCTCTACCTCTACCTGACGATATACCTTTTTCATAATCGTCCGCGCTTTTAATACTCAGTCGCGCAACAAATTCCGCGAATTCACGAGGCAACAACGTCAGTAGACGTTGCGACCACATCTTACGGGCGAAGCTCAGCTTCTTGCAGGTCCTCTCAAACTTAGCTGAACACAGACCTACATTCTCGCGAAAACTTAAATAACTCCAGCTTCTTGTACATCTGAAAACGCTCCACCTCGCTTGCTCTATCTGGAGTACCAACTCTCGTGCTTTGAGTCTCTGGCCGCTGCCTTTCCGTTTCGAGTCTTGATTGACCTAGGAGTGAAGAGGTTGACGCTGCAAAATCCCGTTCTACCTCCGGAGGGATCCAAAACGACGCCAGACACCATCTGGGTCATTGCGGACCACGTGAACCTGCCGCCGCGGTCGAGTGTTCTTGTGCCCGTCGTGACCGATCCAGCCGCCTGCGGGGAAGTTCCTCTGGAAGGCAACGTCCAACCGCTTCTCGGAAGAGGAATACGCGTCGCAAGGGATGTAACAGAGGTGCAGGGTGGACGCACTGTGGTCCTCGTGACGAACTTTCAACAGGAGGCACAGCGCCTGACGAAAGGTGCCGCTGTAGGCCATGTCGAGGAACTCCGGAACGCCGCCGAAATCGGCGTCATCTCCGATGAACCCTCGCCATCTCAACCGTGCAGTACAATGAACCCCAAGGAATCGAAGCACAAAAAATATGTGATAGTGACAATAGAAAAGAAGGCTGCTATAATCGGAAAAGTGGGATCTCGCCGCAGCCAAGCAGAAGTCGTAAGGGCACTCTAGATTTAGGAGCAAACGGTCTCTGATTATATCCGAAACCAAGTGGAGTTAGAAGAGGCCGATGAATATGCGACGGAATCTCGGCAAAACATACTCGGTGTATTTACTGCCTGTAGCCTGTCAGATGCGACAGGGACGGCAACGCTGGGCACTCTTCGCAACCGTTTTCTCCACTCGTGATTCACTATTGGTGGCGAGTCGACCGTCGAAATTCAGAACCCGTGCCGGACTTTATTTGTGCTTATTACTTTGATATTTTATGTTTACTTAAGGACATCGTCCATCTTTTCACAAATTATTCGATAACAGCAGCATATATATTTCCTAATAGAAAAAACATAAGAACATTTCAAAACATAGTAAAAAAAAAATGAAGGACGTTTACACTCCCGTGTAACGCCGAAGTAGAGTGCAGCTCTTGAGGAGGAGTAAGGCAAGGTACGGAGAGAAGGGTATGCCTCTCCTCCTCATCCGTACCCTCCCCTCCTCCTCTCCTGCTCCCCTCCCATTTAGCGGGACATTTTCGCTAAATTCCCTCTCTAAATTTAGCGGAAAACCTTTCTGCTAAATTTAGCGGGGAAATGTTTCTGCTAAATTTAGCGGAAAAACTTTTCCGCTCAATTCAGAGGGGAATTTTTCCACTAAATGTAGCGGGGAAATTTTGCCGCGGAATTTAGAGTGGAAATTTCTTTTTTGCTATACTTAGCGGGAAAATTTTCCCGCTACTTTTAGCGGGGACAGTCTTCCGCTAAATTTAGCGGGGAATTTTCTTAGCTAAATTTAGCGGGTAAATTTGTCCGCCAAATTTAGCGGCGAAATTTTCCCGCTAAACTGAGCGGGGAATTTTTTCCACTAAATTTAGCGGGAAATTTTTCCTCTAAATTTTGCGGGAATTTTTTCCCGCTAAATTTAGCGGAAAATATTTTTTGCTAAATTTAGCAGGGAAAGTTTTTAGCTCAATTTAGCGGGGAACGTTTTCCAGTAAATTTAGCGGGGCAATGTACCCATAATGCAATGCGTGGTGACGTCACGGGTGATATCACTGCACTGGTGACCCTCGTGACGTCTTCATAGAAAATGTCCCATAATGCACCGCGCGGTTACGCCGACGGCGACGGCGACGCCGCTCAAGCCGGGAACGGACGCCTAAGAGCTGCGCTCTAAAACGTGATAAAATAACATGTTTATTGGATCTTCAATTTTCATATTACTTTGCAGTAAAAACCCTTTTTGGGATTCAATAAAATTGTGGTTATTGAAAGCCTAAATATTTTGCCTATTGTGACCTATTCCATTAGGTTATTGTAACCCCATACGATAGGCTTATTGTATTGATTTTGTAACTTTGATAACATTGCACTCGCTTTTTAATTTAAAGAATTATTATTTAAGGAATTATTTAAAGAATACCTATTTAAATTAATTGTATTTGTGACGTCGGTGCAAGAGAATCGTAAAATCCTGTAATGTGCGCTGTTTTAAGGCATCCCTTTTGAGCTGCCTTGAGACGCGTCCACGAAAGTGTCCGCTCCAATGCGCCAAAAATCACAGCTGTATTTGGTCACCCTCGGGTGCACCCTCGGGTTGTGGTATTGGTCATTGTTGGGGGCTTGTCCCTCCACACTTCTGGCTTCACGCCTGGTGGCGCCATGTCACGTCCAGAAGGTTCAAACCTCCATAGGTCTAAGTCACTGTGCAGTTAGATAGTCGACAGAAGCCGTAGCAGAGAGAAGATGAGATGCAGCGACGACAGCGACCCTTGGATGCGCTCGCCCTTTTTGCCAGCATTTTAGAGCGCTCAATTTAGCGGGAAACTCTCCCCGCTACATTTGGCGGGAAAAATTCTCTTCTAAATTTAGCGAAAAAATCCCCGCTAAATTTAGCGGGAAATTTAGCGGAAACTTCCCGCTGAGTGGGAGGGGAGCAGGATAGAAGGACGGGATGGTACACTCTTAATCTGGGGCCACCTAGGGAGCCACCTATAGCCGTGACAAATGAGATCCAACTTGTCACGGCAAATTTTGGGGCCGCCTAAAATTGCCAGCCCGTTTGCCGTCCCTTTTTAGGTGGCCCCAAAATTTGCCGTGACAAGTTGGATCTTGCCGGCCCGTTTTTTAGCTGGCCCGTTTTCTAGCTGGCCTGTTTTCTAGCTGGCCCGTTTTCTAGCGGGCCCGTTTTCTAGCTGGCCCGTTTTCTAGCTGGCCTGTTTCCTAGGTGGCCCGTTTTCTGCTGGCTATAAAAATGTCCCGTCGTGCACTTCCCCGCAGAGTATCTCGGAGGGTCCAGGACTGTGATCCATGAAGAAAGCCAGGCGAATGAGAAGTACAGGAAAATTTCACCGTAAAATCGAAGCTGTGACGTGGTACTGAGCCTGACGTCTTCTTGTGAGAAGTCACGTCGCAGCTTTACTTTTGAGTCGCAAAATATATTGGAAAATCATTACCGAGCTCAATTTGTATAATTTAGCGATTGACTTCCCGAGTGCTCTAGGGGAAAGTAAATATACAGGAATTGTTTTAAGGGCAAGGCCGATGAATTCCAAACATTTAAAAGAACAGTGGGTCCGCAGGTAAACAATCCATTTATTTCTTTAAATTAGATGCGCAGCGTAAGATACAGGTGGTGCTTTGTTGCAATAAATACCACTTTCAAACAATAAAAAAGAAAAGTATATGAAAACTTGTGTCACTTGCTGAAACATCGGTGGAAGCATGGCCTTGCTTTCACTTGACACACTTCGTGAACTAGGACCCGCCACAGTTGCAGGTGCGCTCTCCGAGCCAAGTGTGTTGCAGTCTGCCGGAGCTTCATGCCATAAGACGGGTCTCCGCGGCACGTCCGAAGGCCAGTTGCCTCTGTCGTCAAGGCATGATGCTGCAGCGATTAAGAATTTTCAATATTTTATTATAAGAAAACAAGGAAGAGAGAACAGGTCTTGTATCCTAATTACGTTTTAAAATTTAGCAAACCATAGGTTTTTTTAGAAAGTAGCTTGCTGAACGTTAGTCTATTCAGATGCTGAGTCATCGGCCACAAACATGGCCGCTAACTTAACGTTTATTCGTAAACTCTGCAGAAAACAAAATAAGGCAAAACAAATTCGCCAATTAGATAACCGCATTTGCTTTCGGCGGCCATGCTTGTGTGTAGTTACTCGACATTAAAAAGCAGTCTGACGTCGTATGAATAGACCCTGTAGCTCTGGCGGCAGTTTGAAGAGTGGGAACAAAACAGTAAATATTGACGCAACCAGGAAGGGGAGCTGAGGCTTTCTACTTGCCAGGATCTACAGGTCCATGGCTATACCATACAGGCTGCGTCATGAAAACACCGGCTAAATCGTTGCTCAAAAACTACACGTCGCACATAAAAAGCTAATTTTGTTTGATAGGAAAATTATTAAAATCTGACGTTCGGATAATTATGGTGTCAAAGATTTTAAATAATTAACTTTCTGTAAATACTAAATTTAGAAGTATGCTCAGGCCAGGGTTAAGACCTTGCTAAACTGCGTCAAGTATTGTAGAAAAGATAGTTTGACATTTTTTTTTCAAAAATATTGTTTAATACAATACATTTCTTAAATTCAGTTAGCCTGATAAAAGCTTATTCTTAGAGTGTCACCAAAAAGTTAGATTCAGTAGCTTAAGACGTAGGGAAATGCGAAGGAGTCAGGCATGCTGACTCCGATAGGTTGGGAAAGGTCAGTTTTCGCCTTAGACGTTTCAATCGCTAATAAAAAGAGGACAAAAATGTGTGCAACTTGCGGTTCGCGCAGTTGCACCAACAGAATTTTTTTTTTATAAATAATCCAAATTCGATTCCAACTTTGTGCCTGAAATAAGATCTCACATGTATACTTCGTTACATCATGAGCACAAACTTATAAAAAAATTGGTAAAATTTTTGCGTAAGATGGTGGACAGCGACAGCTGGAATGAAGCCATCTGAGGCGCAGACAACCGAGTATATTCTTTTTGCTTGGATGTGCGTAGAACTGCTGGCTGTCTTTCTCGCTTCCGGGCGCGTATGATTAGAGCTCAACATGCTTTAAACTTTAAAGCAATCAGTGTGGCACACCTTCACTGCGGACAGCGGTACTTCGTACGCTGCGATGCGGTGGACGGAGATTGTCCTCACATGTCACGCTTGGACGTCTGGCGCAGGGACGCGAGTCTCCCCTGAAGGCTCATTCACACAGAAAAAAACGTTGCGGCCGACGTCGACGGTCGCGTGAGTAAAGGAGGGTGCACACACAAGGACAAACTTATTGTATTCTAGATGTTACATTCATCATCCATTTCAGTACAAATGTTCCTTGTGTGGCCGTCCTCCTATGATTAACGCGATCGTCGACGCCGGCCGAGACGCGCGACTATATACCTCGGACGGCAAGCCGATGAGTGCGCCGTATACGCCGTGCTGTATCGGCGGACACTTCGGCAAGAGAAAAGTACCCTCCTATAAACTATTTACACCTTGTCGCTGTAAAATGCAGGTGGCCACCGTTGAGGCATTGGCAGTTAGCTTTCTTTGCCTCACCTTCACATAGGCAAACTGTAAGGGCTGCGACTGTGAACCGATTACTTTACAAATAGTCACCCTCCACGAGTGCTTGTGCGCAGCCGAGCCGGCGTCAAACGCGAAGAGTCCGCGCGTGTAGCCGTTGTGGTAAGTCCATGCTAAGGTGAAATGAAGTAAACCTGTTCTCCGCTCTCCACCGCCGACGCCAGCTGCTATCCGAATAATTTGAAAAGAGGCGATTCCAAACGTGCTTCTTAGAATATAAAAATATTGGGTATAGATACCTGTATCGTCCAGGACAGGGTCCAAGATGTCCTCTTTTGGCGAGAACAAAACTTACTAGCTAGGAACTCTTTCAACACTTGACTCTATTCCGTTATTAGACAGTGAGCTACATAATTACCCAGTCGGTTGTGCTGAAGAGGACTGTGCCCGCAGTAACAGCACCAGCCAAGTTGGCCCAGAGGTGGGGGTCGTGCTGGTCGCGCTGGTCGAGCCGCCTGATCAGCGGGCCGTGCGACGCCATCGCATTCATATGTTCCCTCATGGTTACACCGCCCGCGTTGAATTCCGTTGATATCCTTCGACGTGAGCATCCTGAAGAACTAACTCATTGTCCCGCGGCTTCGACGCACACTCTAACATAGGCTGCCATCACCATGATATCACAACAAACGTCACCCGCAGATGCTTCCGATTAGATTCGGACTTCGTACATTCAAAATTCGTCGTCCTCGCACACCGAGAAGATAAATTACCGTGCCCCGCTGGCTGCGCCCGCGGGGCACGTTGGGCGGCCGCAACTGCCGCCATCTAGCGGAGAGCAGAGTGTTTTTTTCCGCTATTATGCGCATAGCCGGCCCGTTTTTGCCGGCCCTGCAGAAACGGGCCGCCAAATATTACAGGGCCGCCTACGGAGCCACCTATATAGCCATTCGAACCATGAAAGAGGGGAGGGGCACACTCCAGCCGTGACGTTGTACACGGCTATTTTGACGGGGCCGGATCAGTTCGCGGCTAAGTCCTGAAAACTTTGAACGTCACGGCTATGGCCGTGACGTTTGCCGGCCCCAGATTAAGAGTGTACGGATGAAGAGGAGGGGCATAGCCTCCTCTTTGTACCTTCCCCTCCTCCTCCTCAAGGGCTGTGCTCTAATTCGGCGTTATAGGGGATTGTAAACGTCTCACTTCTTTTCACTCAAACCGCCATGATCGCAAAAATCCGACAGCATAGAACGCCGGCCTCTGTGACGCAATTTGTTGCCGCTTCGGGGCCACTTTAAACACGTGGGAAGGAACCCCGACATGGGCACAGGCATCGCTCTCACCCGTAACTCGTTGTAAGATTCGGCGCGACCGCTTTTCGTTTGTTTTTGTTCGGAGGTTAGAAATGGCTCCGCCAAGCCGTGGTAAACGCGATGGCAACGCTTAGATTCAGGGGCATATGGGCTTCCTTTCCTAGCGTGCCAGCCGTGCTAGCGCCATAGAAGCGAGTGTGTCTTGTTTATGTTTTCACACGGTACTATTGACTGCTATTGCGCATTCGTGTGGCAAGGAGGCAGTACTTCAGACCTGACGTCAGAATCAACGAATGAGAGGAGCAGAGGCGAGGTGATGTCAGATTTAACAAATAGCGTTTAAAGAAAATGATGTCAGGATCAAGCGTTGTTTTCTAACCGTTTTGTTTTCTAAAAAGAAAGCTGCGGGAATGCCGGGCTACTTAAGAATTGTGTTGCCGCAGCGGCAGCGTTCGTTTCCGGAGTTAGGTTGGCGGACCTCACCTCAAAAAGCCGCGGAGAGGGTTCGCAGTGCGTAGACAAAATTTCCAATCTCGACTCGTAAAACTTGCTGTATATTTCCGTTACCTGTCCATATAGTTATTTACTCCCCATCTTCAACGAACCGTAGCCCAACGCCTCTTTGCGCGCGAAGAAAAGGCAGAAAAAACCACGGAATCGGCACGCAGAGATAAGTTAAGTGCACAGGTCTCCGCTGACGGCCACGACGCCTCACATTCCAGTCTTCGGAGCGTAAAGGTTGTCTGCAGAGACATGTGATCAACCCGACTTTCGACACAAGGACAGAGATTCCAGTAGTCCGCAAGAGCAGCGTTCCAGGGTTGCTGATAACAGCGCACGGTAGCATAGATCTCGTCTCAGCGTTTGGCGAGGAAGTGGAAGCTAAGCTCGCACTTTTACCGCTCGCATTCCATCGCGAAGCACCCGTTATTCAGGACGTGGACAGTGGGAAGCCGGAGTTGTTCCCGCTCACGGATAAGCTCACACACGCCGACTGCCTAATTCCAGTGGACACGTGGGAGCAGTTACAGGTGCCACGTAGTAAGCCGGGAGGAAGTTCGCGTACAGGCAGTGAGATTGCGTGGCCAGCAGGGAGAGGGGAGCCCGAAAATGCGGCACCATCTGTACCATGCTATCGCGAAATGACCTTACTTGAGGTGCGCCCATCCACTTGAGGCGGTTGGAACTGGGTGCACAGTAATGAACCAGGAGGCCGAAACAGTCCGAAGCAGTGATCCGCAAAAAGTTGAGCAGCGAAAAGCAAGGTGACGAGTTGTTGAGCATTGCCCGGCAAAGCGCGAAAAGGGGCAAGGCAGGCATGTCGATTGTAGACGGGTTGCTGAACCATAAAATCCAAGCGCTTGGTAAAGAAGTGCAGCAGTTGGTACTACCAGACTCGCGTCGCGACGCTGCGCTCACCGTAGCTCACGAGTCATATTGATGTGGCCATTTCAGCTTTCGCAAAACAAAGGCACGCCTGAAGTACAGCCCTAACATGGAGCAAGACACACGCAACCATTGCAACCAGACTTGCACGTAACGAGTTACAAGTAACTGATTGCTCGTAATCAATCAATATCCTTGGCGTCGCTCGTCCCCCCGACGTGCGACGCCAAGGACAGCCAAGTGGACGTCGTAATCCGCCTTTCGTGGACGAAGGCAGGCCAGCGAACCCCAGGCCGCGCCCAGAGCCGTCAATTGGTTCCAACCATGATTGTAAGTTGCGTTCCGCGCCCAAACGTCCTGTGCATAAGGCTATTTTCGTGTCGCACTTGCATCCGTCCACTTCTACGGACGAAGTGTCTGCTGTTGTATCAGCTGTGCTTGGTAACGATAGGTTCGTCTGCACAAAACTGCCAACTAAGTACGATACGTACGCTTCGTTCCATGTGTCCGTTGAAGGTTCAGAGCTTGAAAAGTTGCTCGTGGCCGACAACTGGCCCGAAGGAAGTCTCTTCAAACCGTATTTTGGTCCCCTTAGGACGGGCAACGCTGTTGGTGCTGGGGCTACGCCCGACCCGCAGCGACGTGCAGACCCTTTAGACTTGTCTGCTTAAACGCGCGAAGTGTCGTAAATAAGATAGCAGAAATTGAATGTGCACTGCTCGATCTAAACCCGGACGTTGTCATAATCACAGAAACCATGGTTACACAGTGAGATAACAAACTCTGAAGTGTTCCCTGTCGGATACCAAGTTTTCCGTCGGGATCGCCATTCCAGAGGTGGCGGGGTTGCACTGCTAGTGAAGAGCTCACTCTCTTGCGTGGTCGTTCACGAATCGCCCGATCACGAAACAATATGGGTCAAAGTACAGTGTGGGTGCAAATCCTTTCTTATTGGGGGTGTGTACAGATGTCCAAACGCTGATATCGATATTCTTGAGAGCATCCAGGATGTCCTACGTGTCCAGTCTCAGCGATCTTCTTTTAGCATGTTGGCAGGCGACTTTAACCTGCCTCACATCGACTGGAACAGCATGTCGTCATTAACAAACTGTGTTCACTCCAATGTTCTTGTTGACATAGCTTTCTGCCATAACCTGCAACAAGTCGTCAGAGACCCAACGCGCGTTACTCAACAATGTAGTTCACTGCTCGACCTATGTTTCGTCTCCGAGTCTGTGGCACGACTAGGCGTTCACGCGAGGGTTATGGAAGGCATATCGGATCATGGCATGGTAGTCTGCGATTTTCCTGGAATTCACCGCGTAATGACTCTACCAGAAACCAAGACGTACAGAGATTACAGTAGGGCGAGTGATGTCGACATATTAGATTATCTGGAGGTGTCTTTCGACAGTTTCTCTGACATTCAAAAGCAGGACGGCGTGTGCCCAGACACGCTTTGGTCTTTCTTCAAGACGGTCGTCCACACCAGTATCAGTAGGTCCGTTCCGCTGCGCGCAAAGAAAGTAAAAAGTACAATCCCTGGATAACGCGCGAAATCCTTCGCTTAAAACGGAAGATTAACCGGGTGAGAAGAAACCGAAAGAGCACGAGCAGCATCCTGGGAGTGCTTCGTAATCAGCTGCGTACTATGATAAAAAATTCTAGGTTCCACTTCTTCAACATAACAATGCTCTCTTTTTTGAAAGATAACCCGCAGAAATTTTGCGCCTACTTTTCGAAGAAAAGCAAGTCAGTGAAGGCAGTCAAGCAAAACGACCATATTGTCGAAGACGACGAGGTTATAGCGAACTTGTTTATTCAATTTTGTTTCGTCCGTATACACTAATGACAATTCCCAACTACCATTGTATAGCAAGAGGAACTTCAGAGTTCCAGACGTTGTTGTGTCTATAAGAAGGTATCTTCGAACACCTTCTCAGGCTCAACAACAAGAAGTCCTGCGGGCCCGACGCGACACCAAATATTTTTCTCCGCAGATACGCTGAATGGTGCTCAGAATATTTATACGTAATTTACACTCATAGTTTAAACACTGGTGTGGTTCCCAGCGATTGGAAGAACGCCAGAGTAGTCCCAATCCACAAATCCGGCAGTACTATGGAAGTACGGAATTACAGGCCAGTTTCTTTGTTATGCTCTAGTGGCAAGGTTATTGAGCACTTCTTGTGCAATCATCTAACGGCGTTCCTTGAAAAAAAAAAACTTTTTCCGCGTCGAGCAACACGGCTTTAGGCGCGGCTTATCTACAGTCACGCAGCTTCTGCATACAATCCACGAGCTGGCGGGTATACTAGATAAATCCGGGCAAGCAGATGTCATATTCCTAGATTTCGCGAAAGCGTTCGACCGCGTAACCCATCCCAAGCGTTTGCACGAGTTGAAATGCGTCCTTAATAATGATAAAATAGTTGCCTGGCAATTGACTCGTACCTGAGCAATCGTACACAATTCATAAGCACCAATGGTCGTGAGTCGCAAAAGAAACGCGTTGTTTCCGGCGTTCCGCAGGGGTCAGTGATTGGGCCTCTTTTGTTCTTCATTTTTATAAACGATCTTGAAATAAGTCATCCATCTGTACAGTGTCGATTTTTCGCGGATGATTCCGTTTTGTTTACAGACATTGTGTGTCGTGCTGACCAAGTCAACCTTAACGATTGCCTATCGCAAATATCATCATGGTGTGAGCGTTGGCAAATGGTGCTGAATGCTTCCAAGAGCGCCCACATGACAGTCACTAACAAGAAACAACCACTTTCTTTCACTTACACAATTGACGACCTACCCTTGCAAAAAGTCACAGAATACAAATACCTCGGGGTAACAATTACCTCAAACCTCAGCTGGAACGCACATATTAGCGATTTAGTCACGAGGGCTTCAAGGAAGTTATGATTTCTTCGTAGAAACTTACGCCACTGCACCTCTACAACTAAACTGGCGGCTTCTAAATGTTTAATCCGTCCCATTTTGGAGTACGCAGACGCAGTGTGGGATCCAAGGTCGCAAGTCTGTATCAATGCACTAGAAAACATGCAAAAGAAAGCACTGCGATTTATCTACAACCGGTACGGTTGCCGATCATCCATTACTGAGCTCTATCGGCTATCCGGCTTGCCACTGCTACTCGAAGGAAAATTAACAGACTAAAGTTTTTCCACAACCTTATCAACAGCCCAAATGGTCTGTCGTCAAGCGAGTATGTTACAGTCAACTCTAACCGACTAACTAGAAATAAACACGACAAAACGATGAACGAGTTTTTCTGTCACAGCGATGTTTATATGTATAGCCTTTTTCCACGCACAGTTACTGAATGGAACAAGCTTCCGTCACAGCTGGTAAACAAAGACTGCCCTGTTGCATTCTCAGACGGCCTCCAGTCACTCGTCACTGATGACGCAAGTTCTTAGATTGGCTGGGATAAATTGTGTACCCCTGTGTTTTACGGCTGATGTTTCTTGGTCAATTCCTTTTTTTTGTGCGTATGCGGGGGTAGCTCTGCCTTTGCCTATGTACAGATCTACCCATGTTTACTGAGGGTCTGCTTTTATGTGACGTTTATTTTTCTTGCTTCCAGTTATCTATTCATTGCTTTTGTTTTGACCCCTTCACAGGCGGCCGGCAATTTCCACCAATAAACAAATAAATAAATAAAAAAATATTATTGTAACATTTTAACGCTTCAATTACGTCTTTTCTGGGGTAACGTTTGTTGTAATTTAATAACTATTTTTCAGTAATCAATTACAAGCAATCAATTATATGTTTCCGAAAAAGCCAAAATTATTGAGTTGTTTTATTACGTAAAAATCGCTCCGCCTGCCCGTGTGTCACTCCTCTATGTATGTTGCATCAACGCCGGACACTTTTTGACCTCTATACAACTAAAAAAACATGCCAAGATACCAGGATCATTTAGAATGTCAATGCGTTCAGCGACGTGTTTGCTGTCGAACTGTCGAGAATGCCTCCGTTTCGTGGATTATTAGATCCGGGTTGGCCGCGACATAGAGGACTGTTTGTCTGCACTGACCTCACCTAGCCACGATAAAGAACGCACCCCTCCCCCCCCCCCCCCCATTTAATCCAGAAAGAGTTCACCAGCCCGTCAGAAGGTTATCTTAACTTCTTCATCGTCTTCTGGCAGAAGAGGTCAGTCGTCTCTGCTATGGTTGCGCAACGGCCGCCGTCTATGCGGACCAAAAAAAAAGGGCGGGGGGGGGGGGGGCAAACCTACCTGGTAACCTCCCCAGCCGCCATTTTTGATTTGGCGCATGGAACGGGTCTCCGACTGGTAGCGCGCGTTCATAAGTCGTCCATTGATTTCATTCCGCTGGCCTCATAAAAAGTGTCATTCTCTCGTGTGATCCTGGCACACAGCGATGGGGGTGGATGCGGTAGATGACTGTTCTTCTCTAATTCTCTCTGCAGTCTCCTACGACACCCGACAAAACGACGGGCCGGCTCCCGTGAGGTGATTTGATGCAACGCCGGAACCCCTTTCGACGGGAGAGAGGGATAAAATGTTACACCAGCCAAAGGCGCGTCTAAGTACCGTAATGTGTGACCCGCGTCGCTCGCGCCGTAGCAGATCACACGGCCTTTTTCGGATCACCCCTATGGAGTGTCGTAGAGGCGTCAACAAACGATTGCCGCGGCGACCGTGGAGGAATGCCTCTTTTTATAACTCTCGATAATGCTTTGTTTGTCTTTTGTGCGATAAGAAATCTCCCCCCTCACAGGGGCTACTTCTCGGATGCACATCCGAAGAGGATCTTGCCTGCGTTCGAGTTCCAGCAGTGACAGAAGTAAGGCAAACACTTTATTTCTACAGTACGCTGCTTTTTGTTGTCGATGAGTTTTAACCAAAAATGTAATTTTTTCCAGATAATTTGTTGAGTGATTCCGGGCACTTGATAGACTTTTTTATGTTAACGATTCGCTCACAAATATCTTGTTTTCACAGCGTTTGGAGCCTTTTGTTTGAGCTGAACGGTTTCCAAAAAAAACTATTAAATGACTGCTAAAAAAAGAAAAAGAAACGACTAATGAGTATCATACGACGCGTTCTGTCCTTACAAAAGCGGTTTTCTCGAGTTTCACCATTTGAACGATTAAATAATTATTGAACTATACATTAAAGTAAATAAATAAGAAATTAGTGATGGGACACAGATTAAGGGTATAGGGGCCAAATTGATACTATTAGGTACATAATAAAAGCAGCGTTACGCATATGGCACACGCAAGAAACAGGCTCTGTTTAAAAAAATTGTTGCCAAGATGACAAATTGTACGAGTTTTTAACAACATACTACATGAACGCATAAGATAACGCTGATGGATTGGAATCAGAGCTGAGATGGAGTAATGGACAGAGCAATGAAAAATCTTGAGTTTTCTTAATGGGAGCATAACACTAGGCAAAATTACTGAAACAAACGAGTGCACACGACGCGCAGATACTTGCTGCAAAATATTCGATGAAGACGCTTCTCAGCGTTTTGTTTGTTGTTGTTATTTGTTTATGATGGTATATACGATTTTCAAAGCAAGAAAATAAATTTGAGTTTAGCATTAAAAGATATACAGATCACTAAAAAACAACAGGTTATCATTTCTTAATGCCACGTAAGTCGCCGCCGGAGTTAATAGCTCCACGCGAGCGCGCGTCTTCCGAGGGACGCTTGACTGGTGGGTTGCGATAGAACTAGAGATGACGTGAGGGCGAGTCTACGCGGAGGGGACGGGGAAGCGTCTCTATTCAAGGGAACCGTTGTTATCATCTGCGGGGAATGAGCGTAACTCGGAATGAAAATGGAAGATGACTTTGCGGAATCATCTCCCATTTTCGTTCGGACTACGCACCCCGCAGGCGGATGATAACAGCGATTCCCGCTGAACTAAGACGGCTTCCCCGGTCCACCTGCATGGATTCTCGCCCTGACCTCATCTCTAGTTCTATGCAAGCCACCAGTCAAGCGCCCCTCGGAAGATGCGCGCTCGCGTGGAGCTAACTCCGCATTGACTGTATGGTGGGAAAGCATTAGATATATTGACAAGACGAGCGTAAAAGAGCAATGAGAAACTAAATTAGCGTGGGTTCGACGTTTAATATCAGCAAAGCAATAAGCATTAAAAAAAGTAAAAATAAAAATAAAAATCTTGTTTTTTTCAAGAAAGTGAGAAAAAACAATGGATTTCTTTTTGTTGGTTGCCAGCTTATGAAAGGAAACATCACTGAAAATATAAATACCGTCTTTTTGGATCACAAAGCATTTGTAGAAACAATAATTTTGTGAAAACGATTTATGTCCAGTGATTATGATAAATTATATAAAAGTCGTGAACTGCACAGAAGGAGCATTCATGTTCTAGTGAGGACATTCACATAAAATGTATTACACGAGAAAGGGGGGGGTAAAAATGAAAGACGTTTACAACTCTCTGTAATGCCGAATTAGAGCGCAGCTCTTGAGGAGGAGGGGATAGGGTATGCCCCTACTCCCCTCCGTACACTCCCTCCTCCTCTCCTCCCATTTAGCAGAAAAGTTTCGCTAAATTTCTAGCTAAATTAAGCGAAACTTTCTCCGCTAAGTTTCTAGCTAAATTAAGCGAAACTTTCTCCGCTAAATTCAGCGGGGAAGCATTCCCGATAAATTTAGAAGAAAATTCACCAACATTTTTCCTCTAAATTTAGCGGGAAATGTAGCGGGGAAACTGAATTGGTTTTAAGGCCACGTGACGTCAGTTTCCTTGTTAATTTTAGCCATCGAAATTTCCGCTGAGGTCACGTGACGTCACACGGGATTTCACGTGTGACATAATTATAGGAAACATCCCATAATGCAACTCGCGGTTACGCCGATGGCGACGCCTCTCAATCCGGAAACGGGCGCCTAAAAGCTGCGCTCTAAAATAAATTGTAATGTCGTAAATACAAACGAACAAATATAATAGAATATTCACCTACTACGTCTGATTAAAGAACAAATTAAGAAGGCACCGGATGAGTAGCACAGGCATATATTAATAACAGACAATAGCAGACAACTTAGAAAAAAATCACGAAAAGCCAAGTTGTAAATATTTAGAGAACAATGCTGTTCAGTAAAATAGCATTTCTGAAAGTATTGCAGTTTGTAATGGCTAGAGCGAGAAGTAAGGACATAAAGTTATTATTTTGATCGAGTAGAGGTACACATTAAGCGTGCTTGATCATGAACGATGACATGTTGTTGTTGAACTTGTGTAGGAAAGTAATACTATATAGTTTAAGGCTGCCTTCTAGAGAAGCTAGGTCGGAAAGGGAGTTTAATCGTGATACCTTAATCTTTTCTGGAATAATTTCGATGAATGTAGTGGACGGCTTTCTTTTAAATTGACTGGAATCGATGCAGTAACAAATACTGATGGAGCACCAATATCGTGCTGGCATAGTCAAGTTTGAATCGGGCGAGTGATTTATATTCCACTCGTTTCCCATCCTGCCTAGCGTGGTAAAGATGGAGTTAAAGAAAACTCAGTATTCTCAATGATTTGTTAATTACGTTATCTATGTGAGTGTTCCAATGAGATCCTTCGAAAAAGTTACGCCCAGGCACTCGTAGGAAGAAACTAATAAAATAAACTCAGAGCTGATGAAGTAAGACGGGACGTAGTGTTTAGAGCGATCGAAGGAAAAAAAAACAGAGCTTTGTGATATTAACATTCATATTCTAAGCAAAACACCATTAGGCCAAAGTGGCAATATCGTATGGAAGTATTTCAGAGCAAGTGGGTTGTAAAATGGAACGGTATAAAACAGATTCATCGGTGAAGAGTCACACAGGTGACGAAATCGGAAGAGGCAAGTCGTTGACGTAAATAAAAATAGTATTGGGTCCCAGGACTTTGTCCTGTGGCGCACCAGATTTCACTGAGATGGGATGAGGTGATGTGCTGTCTAGACACCGACTGAAGGCGATTGGTGAGGAATGAAGATTTATGACTGATGAGTTTGCAGTTAATGTTTTGTTGTCCATTTTGTTTGTAGCAATCTTTGACGAGGAGCTGTATCAAAAGCTTTTGAAAAGTTGATAAAAATTGCATCATTGTGCATCGTTGGTAAACGAGTCGTTAATATGTGCAATTTTCGCACGTAACTTTTTGCCCCAGTAGTTTTCAAATAATAGCAGGAACTGAAGTAATCAGAGACACGATTTGCTGTGTCAGTTGATAAAGACAAAGCCAGCGGCTTCCTGGAATCATAAAGTTCGTGCTTCTCGCGCATATGGTTTTGAGCGTAGCGTCAGAACCCCTGAGGTTCTTTGTTAAACGTTTTTTAAGCATTTTATAAGTGCAATAGTGAAAGTTTTAAAAAAGAAACCCAAATAGTAAGCGTCTAGGGCAAGAATTTAAGGTAGCCAGAACCCGGGCTAACGCCATGGAGCGTTCGGCAAAAAGAAGATGTTACATTAATAAATTTCGTTAATTATCTCGTGACTTTGCCTAGACCTGAAGCCTTTTAAACAAACACCGAGGGATCCCTGTTAGGGCAAGCTCCGAATTGAAAGTTTTCTTTCCAAACGCTATGTATTTTTCTTCAAACGACTTCAATACATATTTTGATTTGTATTGACTGACAGATTCAGGGCAAGTAAGACGCGTTCATAAAAGAAAAACAAGTGTTGTGAAGGAACTTCAGCAATGAGTCGACAGCTATAGCAGAAACCAGTTATAAAGCCTGAAATTCATGCCTTTGAATCTTGGATCGTTCGTGCAAAAAGAAGCAAATAAAACTTCATATAACAAAGTATTTATAAGAAATTTATAAGGACCTCGGCATTCTGGCAGCAGCGGCGACAGACGACAGTGCACGAGCTAATTCGTCCTGTTACGTCATTACAGGTTGGTTTACGTTACTTATTTCACACCAACATTTCTAGCTCTGTCGCTGCTGCTGCCTGCGGTGTTTACTGTTTGGTGAATGTTTTGCATCCGGAAATGGCTGACACCAGCGGCGTAGACTTTCCATTTTTCCGGGGGGGGGGAGGGGGGGCAGGCTGAGAAGTTCTTGGGGGGGGGGGGGGTTACTGCGCGTTATGTTTTCGCCAGAATTGGAGATTGAAGCTAACGAAAGTACGCTGGGATTCCATTTGCCATGTATCTGGTCAATAAAGGCAACATGGGCGTTATTTTGTTTACATGCCACTGCTAGAAGCTCGTTACATGGCACGTAAACAGCGTCTCGGTAAGAATCATGGCCCAAGCCCGGGGGGGGGGCTCGCGCCCCTGCCCCCTTTCTTCTTTCGGATCTCACCAGGGGGTCACGAGCCCGATGCCCCCCGAAGTCTACGCCTATGGCTGACGCATTGTGTTTCAAATGCCAGGAGGAAATTCTTTATGCCGAACAATATTTTCGTGTAGTGAATGCGAGTATTCGTGCCATGGTATTTATAAGGAAACAAGAAATACTGACTCTAGATACAAGCGCTACGGTGGAATAAGGGGGAAAGTAGAACATTATCAATTTCATGACATGTTTGTCTGACGGCTATTTTTACCTGGGAAACTCGCACCATAAACATATGTCTACAAAAGCCAACAGATAATTAGCCTACGCTGACCGTTACTTTAAGTTTACGATAACATAGTGTGCACGGGAGCTGGCAGAAGTTTGCCATGGCGACTTCAACTTAAGGCTAACGCACGAAAATATAAATCTAAAGAGGTGAATCAAAGAAAAAAAAAAGATCACACGAAACGCTTTAAACACAGCCCCCGAGTGCGCTCAGCAAAAGCTCACCAAGATACTTTGTCTGTCCCCTTTTTCTATTCTCTACCACCTTAGTATTGTGGCAGCAGCGGCGACACACGACAGCGCACGAGCTAATCCGTCCTGTTACGTCATTGCAGTTTATTGACGGTGCGCCCGATCGTACAAGCAAGTGAAACTGGAGCGTGGGGCCGGCTTTGTCGGACGCTTTGTTCCACAACAAAAGTGACTATCGCTGCCAGATAACGACGAGCTGAGGCGTGTGGCCACCCCTACGACGCCAGACAAAGGCGACGTCAGCGGGGAATACGTGCCATAAAATTCATCACAAGCGCTAGACCTCGGCACTCTGGCAGCAGCGGCGACAGAGGACAGTGCACGAGCTAATCCTTCCCGTTACGTCATTGCAGGTTGGTTTACGTTTCTTATTTCACATTAATATTTCTAGCTCGGTCGCTGCTGCTGCCTGATGTGTTTATACTGTTTGGTGAACGTTTGTATCAGGTAACGGCTGACACACTGTGTTTGATATGCCAGGAGGAAATTCTTAATGCCGAATAACATTTCGTGTAGTGAATGCGAGCATTCGTGCCACTGTGGGGTTTGCGCGGGAGTGTCCAAGGCCAAGCTAAAAACAAAAAGCGAGGCTTACCGTAAGGCATGAAAATGCCCCATCTGCCGAGCTCCGAAGTCGAAAAGCGGCACGGTCAGTAAACAAAAACCGGATGGCGACATTTGAATTTCAATTCTGTTGGCTGACATGAACGGAAAGCTAGATGAGCTATTGAATCTTATGGAAACTGTTGGGAGAAAGTGAAGCATCTGTCAGCATGATGTCTGCCCAGTATAAAGAAAGTCTGAAAGCTGTCAACGAACAAAAAAAAAAAAGATAGATAAAAGAGGTACAAAGTAGACTTGGAGAAATCGAGAAAAAAGGTCGGGAGGGGGAAGTGAAGAAGCTCAAGGCAGAACTCCACGACATTGAATAGCGAAGCCGTAAGCTCAATTTTGAAGTTTCATGATATCGCAAAAAGTGATGACGAAGACCTAATTTGCAAGGTAAATGAAGTGGCGCGAACTCTAGGAGTGCCCGAGCTTGCTGGAAGCGATATCACCGCGATTCACCGACTGCCATCAAAACCGGACAATATCCCAGGCGTTGCTGTCATGTTTGCATCCGAAACAACTAACGATGCATGTCTATACCGGAAGGATAAGGTAAGGGAAACCGGAATGAGAATGCGCATCTACGAGAACATGACTAAACAAAACCGGGAACTCCTAGCGAAAACAAAAGAATGGCCGAAAGGGGAGGGGTTTTAAATACACTTAGTACAGAAACGGAAAAATCTTTGCCAGGCGCAAGGATGGTGACGATGCCGTTGTGATAAGGAGTGAAGACGATCTGGAAATGATTGGTTTTTAGTTTTACAGTCGAGCTTGGTTACACATTGGGTTTAACAATAGATCTGCGATGGATTCCTTATACTTGATTCCGGCTGACTTCGCGGAAAATCTTTGAGGGTGGTCTTGAGACTTCACTAAAACTTCTCCCACTTAAATGTACGGTCGGCGAAAAAGTGAAATTGATAGAACTGGATATGTCTTTTTTAGCCAACTTTCAGTTAGCTTGATTGTGCTTATGTTCACCGAAACATGGTATTCCGACGAAACCGTTTCATTTAGTTTGCCGTCCTATAAAAGCTACTGTTTAAACCGGTCTATGAGTCGCGGGGGTGGAGTGTACGCATTGGTCTGAGACATTAACTTTAACATTTTATCAAATTTCTGCGTTACAACTGGATACATCGAAGTGCAATCTCTGATAGCAGATAATATGCTTATTTGTGTTGTTTATCGCCCGCCGGATGGTAATATTGCAAATGTTTTTAGGTTTTTCGAGATGCTCTTGGGATTCTTAAGTGACAATAATATCAATGTGATAATCGGTGGCGATTTTAATATCAATAGTCTAGTTGATAGCACGCCTAAAAATGAGCTCGAAGTATTACTTGCCACGTACGGATGTCTTAGTATGATAACTAGACAACACGAATCACTGTTCACAAAGAACCTCTAGTCGGTCTTTTTATTACAAATATCGATAATACACGTCTACAAGAAAGAAATTTATCTCCCATTTCAGCGATCATCTCGCAATATTTTTTGTATAAAAGAAGCTCTTTACCCAAAACGAGACATTCGACCATTAAGACCATTTCAAAACGTCACGCCTGACAATCTTGCTATGCTTCGCAACGATATTGAAAGCGCAAGTTGGAATGATGGTCTGACAGAGACTGATCCCAATATAGCATATAATACCTTTTTGAATAGGTTTCAGACGATCTATGCGAAGGATTTCCCATATGATATATTTAAATCATCGCGTAAATTCGGAAACGTGGATCACCCCGATCCTTCTATCAAACATTATTATAAAAAATCAACAATTTCATAACTTTAACGAAACTAGAAATCAAAAGAATTTAAACTAAGTTCAAATATTATAGAAACCAGCTGTTGAAAAAATTGCGAAGAGCAAAGGAACGTTGTTACCATAACGGTTTTAATTCGAGAATTGGAAATGTTGAGGCCACTTGAAAAAAAGTAAATGACGATTTTTACGGGGTAGTCGAGAACAATGAACACCTAGAGAAGGTGTAATATAAGAGGGTCGTTGAAATAACAAAATACTGATTTAGTTGATATGTTTAATGACCATTTTGTAAATTTAGTCAATATAATTTACGATGATGATGCTTGTGGGTACATTAAAAAGTGAAGTTGCAAATTAAATATTTTTAAGGATCCGGTTGACGATTCCAAGGTTTTTAAAGCATTTATGAATGCTAAATGATACTCATAGTAGAGACAATGATGATATACAGATTAGACCTGTGAAATACGTTTTAGACCTACCTATGACTTTAATGATTTATAAATTTATTTTTGTATATCTTTGAAGGTGTATCCCCTGAGCGTATGCAGAATAACAACTGTTTTTCCACCGCATAAGAAAGGTGGTAAAAATGATATATATAATTATAGAACACACTTTTCATACTACCTGTGTTTTCAAAGGGGCTAGAAAAACTTATTCATATATGGCTCTAGAAACTTTTTCAATAAGCGTCAGCGAAATTACAAAAATCCCAGTTTGGATTTCAAAAGCATCATTCCGCTGAGCTTGCCTTGCTTGAAAAGAAGGAATTTATTTTACATAATCCAAAAAATGTAGAAAAACTAGTTTCCCAAGAGGAGTTTATATTGACTTTACACAAGCTTTTGATTATTTGAACACACCAGCTTATATTACAAAAACTTGGTGTGTTATAGATCATGCAGGCAAGCCCTGCTTTTATTGCAATCATATCTCATAAATCGTAAAAACAATATGTCTGCTGTATTAATATTTCATCACGTATAAAACACATAGCCTCTAGAGCACTGCACAAGGACGTATATTGGGCCCTTTTTTGTTTAACGTATATGTAAATGGCATCGTGAATATTGACCGAAGCAACTGAATTGATACTATATGCTGATGGTACAACACTTCTGTATGCTGCGGAAGATCCTGAGGAGCTCGTGTCAAAAGTAAACTTATTGTTAGGACCAGATGTTTGGTATGTACAGGAAAAACCCGTTTTATAAATATAAATGAGTAGAAATAAAGCGATACTATTTTGATCTAAGCTTAAAATGCTTCCTCCAGTGTACACCAGTAGCCTTTAAACTCGGTAAATCTCGAACTAACTGATAATTTCAAAACACTTGCGGAGTAGTGTTTTCTCAGAATGTGTTCTGGGATAACCCTGCAAACATTTAAATAAAAACATGTCAAGAACTGTGAAAATTATATGTCGGCATCGGTATATACCCCCTACATCTGTTAAAATATTAATATACAAATTATTATTTTATTCCTGTATAAAATTACTCTTCGTTGGTTTGGGTACTGCCACTGCAACCAATCAAGAAAATGCACCTGCTTCAAAAAAGAATGTTGCGAGTAATTGCAAACGTATTTTATGTTTCGCACATGGAAAACCTGTTTAAAACATAATATACTCAGTATTCGCAATCTTTATAACTATGGAGGCTCTCCACACAACTTAGAACAGCATTTGTTTACAACACTTCGTCCCTGGTAGATTTGTCTGGCTTACAACAACATATCGTACCATGCCAAATTCGGAATCCAGATTACTCGGCACGTACCAACGTGCCGTCCTACTTCTCTGGAAAAGAAATGTGAGCATACTTAATCTCAAAACTTCCTAAATGTATTTGCATCCGGAAGGTGTGTTTATAGACAGATCTCGATCTGGGAGAGTTGCACTCTGTCATGCATGGTTTTTTGCATGTATAGATTTTGAAGGTCTTTTTTTCAATTTAAACGTATGTTTTTGTGTTGATTTACGAATGTAGACTAATATAATGCTTAGTGATTTTTTTCTGGATATTTTTTGTTCTCACTGCGATTATATATGATTTTGTTTCGATGTTCATTTGCGAAGCAGCTGCAGGATGTACTGGGGCCGAGAACTCGTCAAGCCATATAGCCCGGCTTTTTTTTCCTCACTGCACCATTTTGTGTAATGGAAAATAAACTATTATTACTATTATTATTATTATTATTATTATTATTATTATTATTATTATTATTATTATTATTATTATTATTATTTTTATATCTGTGTTTAATCTTTCGTTGATCTCATCAATATAGAGTTAAAGTTCTTTTATAGATACTAAGATATTTTGATATACACTGAAGTACTATATATAGGCACTTTTCCAGACATAGATGGTTAGGGTTTTTCGCTGCTACTCACCTTGGAGATGACACAACGCACTGGGTCAACAACGCGTCGTATTTTATTGACCGTCATCGTCGCGCTACAACTGGAATAAAAGTCACGACGCGACGGGTGTGGAATCAGGCGCGCATACCCCTGCGCCGACACTGCATCAATGGCGGGGCGTGGCTGTGACCGATTACACTTGGCCGCCTTACGGTAGAGACGGGCAGTGAATATTTAGTATGCAAGCAACATAGTTGAAGGCCTTGTGCCACTGCTGCGCATTCAATATTGCCTAGTGCGTGGCCGGAATTCTCAGCTGCAAGCTGCTTCAACGTGGATGAGGCGGGTTCACATTTCACGAGTCTAGTTTTCATTTCAATGTGTTCGTTGCTTTAACGGAAAAAGTTCCAGTGTATTCTTATTTATTGTGTGTTTCTAGATTTAGAACCCTCCCGAGCTAACGAGCTGCGCCCAATTGCGTCTTGGGGTAGAAGCTCTGAATCCCCGCTGTTTCACGAACATCAACGTTATTGCGGTTATTGTACTTCTTATAGAGATATTGCAGCGCTATTGTGGGGAGGAGACGGTTAGGAAGACTACTTCACGGTTTCGCGCCGTCGACCGCGTTCCATGTCGACGCAGGCCATTTTCGTCGCTCCGTCGCAACATTCCGCGGGCCGCTGATAACAAGATAACAAGCAGAGCAGGACACCATGTATGGTCAGACAAAACAGTCCCCACAAGGCAATCTGGCAGCGTACTGAAGAGGTAGGTGCCTATGTAACCCAGAATTGGCACAAATAACACTTGTCGTGGGGATACGCAGATGCAAAAACTGCCTTGCGATTTTACGATGCATTGTGTATCGAAAGCAACTGCGCTAGTGCTTTAATGATTAATGCAAAGGTGCAACTAGCTGGAAACAGATGATGATAATAGTACCTGGACAAGGGGAACCAATGGGACAAGGGAGAAACAAATCTCCAAACAGCTTTGCCATTATTAATAATTACATTAAAATGTAGGCCGTTCACCCTTGTTTGTAAGGTGGCAGCTGAGAAAATCTGGTTGCTTGGCACAGACGTCTAACTCCCGGTTAGCTCAGTTCGTAGAGCGCTCTGCTGCCGGAAAATGAAGTTCTCTGTTTCGATACAGGAACATGGCCGGTTTTTTCGGTCGTGCGCCAGTCACCTAGCTGCATTTGGAAATTTGTGCTCGTCTTTTTGTCCCCTTTGTTCCCACAGCCTCGGGGATTGTTATCGTCATTCTTATCCAGATGCTTGCACGCTGGTTAATTAACTCTTTAACGATTAAAATGCAAGCCGCTCACCCTTGCTGGTGTTTGACTGGTGAGCAGCTGGTAAAACCCGTTTGTTCTATTGGCGTCTAACTCCTGGTCAGCTTTGTTGCTAGAGACGCTCCACTGGCAATGGAGAGGTCCCTGGTTCACCTACGCGTGATCAGGCGGTTTTCTCGGTCGCCCCGCACCATTCACTTAGCTGTACTTGAAGTTTATGTTTGTCGCTGTCACACCTTTGACTTTACCCTTCTCCCAGGGACTATCATCCTCATGCGTTAGTATTGCCCCACCAATGCACGCGACATATACAGTTTTATTTTTTGAAACAGAATATAGCCGGAAGGAAAAATGGCATTAATAGCGTGCTTGTTTCGATAAACCTTCATGTGAGAAGTGCACATCGTCTTGTCTCTGCTTCGCTTCTTGCACCTTTTACTGTTCATTTAGAAGATGCTGTTCCGCTTGCACCTTTTACTGTTCACGACATTCCATCTGCTTCGACATGCACACTATAGCAGCTCCGATGGCTTTCACCTCAGCGGTTACTGCGTTTCACCTTGCAGGTTCAGTAAGTGTTTGTTTCTTTTCTGCACAAGGTCGCCCCATTAAACTTACAGTTTTAATAATTATAAGAGGTTATTGCTCGCTTGCCGTCTGTAATAATGTGATTCGTCGTTATAAAACCTGTATCAGTTATTCTGAATAGATTTGATTCAATATGTGAAGAACAGAAGCCGCGCGCTCTATACGCAGAACTCTTCTACAAAAAAGCAGCGTGACAGGAACCTCTGCCAGCAGCGTTTTGTTGTTTGAGTATCCTGCTGTGGTGGCGGGGATCTGTAGAGATGCCCGTAGTGTTTTTTATTGTTTAATCAGGCATTAAGCTTCGTTATTGCGCTTCTGTAATGTTCCTCTTGTGGAACCTTTCCCGGCCAATCGGAGGGTCGTACAATACCTGCTCTGGGTGGGGTTTCCGGGTATCACACAGGAGAGTGCTCCAGGTGCGACAAGAATACGTTGAAGAAGTGTCTGAAGAAACGAAAGGGTTGTTGCAATGTCCCATATGTATCACTGCAAAAAAAAAAAAAAAAAAACTGGGGAAAAAAAGATCGGCTAAGGCGGAACGTGACGAAGTAGAAAACAACTTGCCCAAAAAAGGCTGCGTTAAAACAATTAGAACGAAATATTGTCTACCAAAAATAAGATACCCCCGTTGTAATGAAACAAATCGTAGATAATATCGAACGGTTCATGCAGAACAAGTCCGACCAATAAAATAAACTACTTGACGAGATGAAAAACAACTTAATAAAACAAATCAAGATATTATTAAACTAAAAAAAATGCGCAGGAACAATATAGAAGACAGTGGGACACAAAAAACAAGTTTAAAGAACTAGAGCAAACAAAAAGAGCTTTAACAGCACAGTCGAAGACAGATCACTCGAGTTCTTGGTCTCCATGCTTACCAAAGGAAAATTTGTTAAACAATTTCACATATGTAGACCAACGTGCTAGACGTCGCTGAACTCTTGAGGGAATTATTAAGCCTGTAAAAGAGTGAGAACACACAAAAAAAAAAAAACTAGCCGATAACTATACTGCTTGGGCCATGGGATGTTTTTAATAATATTGCTAAATTTGCTTCGAAACTCGCGCGGTAGTTTCGTTCATAAATCGATCTATATGCGTGACCCTCGTATCACCCATTCCAAATGACAGCTGTGTTGATGGGTTGGCAACGTCACCACCTGCCCACTCGCGCGGCGTCCCCTTTCGCATGCTCACTAGACGCCGGCTCTCTCCTGGGCGTCCTCGAGCTTCAGCGTCCTCATTTACCTTCCACATTTCGAGCATGTGATTCGTGACGATTGCATCTACGGCATCACTCGCTTCTTAGAAGTCTTCGACACTGATCTCCAGCAGTGACGAGAGTGATTGTTATTGAGAGATGTTGGAAGCTGGTCATTTTGACTGTGAACTGCTAGCGACCAGCTCCAGCGACGACGAGTCGCGGACGAACTCGCCGTGGTCGCCGTTGTCCGGGACAATCTCGCAGGTGCATGCAGGGTGGTAGGTCAAAGGGCCGGGAGCAATTGCGAGAATAGCATTGGGGTTGCCTATTTGCGCGAGCGGTCATGGGGGTGCCTATAGTCCGTTGCTACCTAGGGCGAAGGGGCGAGGGTAAGACGGGCCGGGGAGGGGGAAACAGACGGAACGCTGGAGAAGAGATGGGGAAGCATCCTTCTCTTTAGCGTGCGCATCTGCTTCTCTGCCTCGCGTGCGCCTGGCAGACATAAGATGAAGCGTTCATGATCCGCATTGGTTTAGCGGGAACACCGGTGCGACTAACTTGGACAGTGTTGCCCGGTCGACAGATGCAAATGATAAAAATTCGTAACTTGGTTGTTGCAATTGCTAGAGTTCTCAAAACCGCGAGAGTTGGTGTATATACCAAGTGAGCTGGTGAGCGTTCCATTTCAAGGATAATCTGCCCGTGTAATCTTAGTCTCCTAACCCCTTTCATTAAAGTTCCCGGGAAGCCAAGGTAAGTCCACTCCCGGTTCCTCATTCACTACTAATCCATAACTGCCAGAGATCTCCGCTTTGACAAAAGGTTTTTGCTCAGGGAGAAATACGTCAGATATCCTGACTGTTGAAAAATCTGACCGCCCAAAACAAAAACAACGAAAATTCTACCGACTGGTAAGATTTAGATTAGGATGCTGTAGAGCATTAATAATTTTGTATGGCAGAGGGGTGGGGAAAGTATTTGTAAGGAAACATTCGGGTGAACGACCTATTCGCAGCAGAAATTAAAACGAACCCACCAAAATTCATTGCCAACATTTTCGATGAGCCGCAGAGCTGCAAGGAAAATAGTCATGACGCGGGATTTCATGGAGTGGTGCCTACTAAGACACGACTTTTATCAAGCGTGGTATGAATGATAGCTATGGACTTTAAGGGGCGACGAGATGACGAAAATAATCCCTGGAGGAAGAGGGAACAAGGGGGACAAAGGACAAACGCAAATCTCCAAACAAAGCTAGGTGACTGGTGTGCGTCCGAAAGAATCCACGCCCTGGTCCGGAGTATCCAGACCGGGACCTCTCCATTACAGGTGGAGCGCTCTACCAACTGAGGCTAACCAGGGGTTAGACGTCAGTAGAGCAAGCGGGCTTTATCAGCTGCCGCGGTCTATCACCAACAAGGGCGAAGCTTGCAATTTTAAGGTTGCCGACTATAATGCAATTAAATGCAAAGAGTGCAAGCGAGCTGGTAGCAAGAATGACGTAGAAGCCAATCCCTGAAGAAGGGGTAGAAACAAGAGGTAGAAACACAAATCTCCAAACTGGCCCGGACCAGGTGAAGTTTTTCGGTCGCTCCACCAGTCACCTCGCTGTGTTTGGAATTCGATGTTTGTCCTTTGTCCCTCTTGTTCCCCTTCTCCAGGGATTATTTTCGTCATTCAATTGTGCAGCTCGCTTGCACTTTGCATTTAATTGCATTATATTTAAAGAACACTCCTTCACCCTTATATAAATGCGCAGAGCTTTCCGAATAATTGTGGCGATGTGTGTTTACACCTGGATTCGCTTTTCTTGTGTATTTAACACTGTTCCTTTTACTGAAACGTGGCATTCCTAGAACAAGTTGTTGCACAGTTTGAAGGCTATAAATATTTAATTCCAATTTTTATTTTTTTATTGTGCTTACATAAATCACAACACAAAAATATACAAAATTGCAAGAATACACATCATAATATTGATTCAATTCCGTAAATTTACAGACATGCCCAAAATTAAACTCATACTTAAATTCCCATACACGCTTTAATTGCATTTTTAAAACGACAGGTTTAAAGCGATTTGCCACTACTCATGCCCGAAGGCGGTCTTTGGATTTCCAAAAAAAAATTACTTACCTTGGTATTGTCTGATTTTAGTTGTATAAAACATGATAAACCTATAAGTGGTGAGATACGGAATTATTATAATAGCTGTGATTTACAAACAGCCATCCGGTGCATAAAATGTTTTATAGTTTTCTTAAAAATGTATTTGATGATGTTACCTCAGTCAACATAAAAATAGCACTAGCAGGTGACGTTTACATTGATTTATTGGCTAATAAATCTACGAAAGTAGAATTCTTAGAAAACACTCGCTTGGATGGTTTGTGCAAAATTAACAGTATCCCGACACGTATAACGGCATGAACTGAATCTAATTGATATCTCCGTAACTAACTGCCGAAACTCTTACGTTTTTGCTGGAATACCAACGGCATATCTGAGAGTCCATTTAGGGTTATTTTGAATTATTCCTCCAAACAATTCATGACACAAGTTACCTATGCTTACCAATAAGATATTTTAAGGGAATATGACACAAGTGCTTTAGAATATTTAGAACAATCTTGTTTTATCTAAACAGGAAATCACTTTAAAAAATACCTAAATCCAAATAACTTCTACGACTTATTTATAACAATGTTACAACAACATTTAAATAAAGGGTTTTCAGCTTACAGAAGTTAAATAAAAAAAAACAATCAAAGAAAACCGTAGGATATACGTATGCTTTCAAAATGAAGAAAGACACGCGATAAGATGTTTTGATCAAAATTCAAGACACGCTTTTACTAAATTACTACAGAAATATAGAAACAGTTTAACGTTTTATCAAAACAAGATTTCTAAAACACAGACCCCACTATAGCGGAAAACCTCACGAAAAAATAACTGACCTCAATACATCAAACTCTTATCTTACGAATGCTAAATCTTATTAGATTTAGTATTTGTAAGTAGTCATATACTCGAGTATGAAGTGTTTGTTAACGAGGGTATCTCTGATCATAAATTAGTATTTTCATGTTTCAAAACTGCTAAAATTTGCAAACAAACAAAGTGTTCTATCCAAGTGCCTAATTTTTCCAAAGCGAACGACGAAAGTGTGCTAGATTACCTCGATCTGTCATTTTCTCGGTTTTCAACTTTCGATGGTACAAGTGACGTGGATTATTTATGGGCTGAATTTAAACGCATCGTTACCTATTGCTTAGAAAATTTTATACCCAAATGGAATAAATCAATAAAAAAATCTAATCCGTGGGTAACTCGAGAGATCGTACAACTCAAGCGTAAAATAAAACGCAAACGTCGTAAAAGAAAGGAAAACGAGGAAGAGTTCCTAGAGCTTTCATGTCTTTTTAAAGCAAAAGCTGAGTTCAGCGAAAGGACGTTATTTTTCTGAAACCCTACCGAATTTTATGAGAAATTCACCTGACAAATTTTGGCGTCACTTAAAACCTCGAAAGGAACGATTAGAATATATCATTGAAAACAATGAAACTGTGACCGATCCAAAAGATATCGCCGATAGGTTTAATAACTTTTTCCATAGTGTGTTTGTTAATACAGACGGTGCTATAGAGGACTTGAGCTTCAGTGCGACAAATAGTACTATGGGGGATATAATGATTACTGAAGAGGGAGTCTTTTCATTACTATTAAACTTAGACGTAAAGAAGTCAACCGGGCCAGACAAAATACCAAACGAGTTTTTAAAAAGATATGCAGAATGGGTTTCAAAATTTCTTACCATTATTTTTCAAACATCACTGAAACAACACCGTGTACCCCCGATTGGCGCAGTGCAAGGGTCGTACCAATTCTTAAAAAAGGAAGTAAGCATAATATTGAAAACTACCGCCCCGTATCTCTAACGTGCATAGTATGCAAATTATTTGAGCATATTATTTCAAAAGCATTATACAAGTATTTTGAATCCTCCAACATTTTTCATTCTAACCAACATGGATTCCGCCAGCAACTATCGACGGTCACGCAACTCATAGAAACATTTGACGATTTTGCCGCTTCTTCTAATGAGCGAGGACAGATTGATGCGATATGCCTTGACCTTTCTAAGGCGTTTGATAGAGTACCACACACTGAACTACTTCATAAACTTTCTTTGCATGGTGTAAATCATAGCGTGATATTGTGGATCAGGGCGTATTTATCTAATCGGGTGCAGCATGTAGAGGTTAACGGTGTCTGTTCAATTGTATCTGAAGTGCCCTCGGGCGTCCCCCAGGGGTCAGTACTCGGGCCAGTATTATTTTTAATTTACATTAATGATATCGCGGCAGAAATAAGCCGAGGGGTTACTGTGCGGCTCTTTGCGGATGATTGTCTGTTATATTCAAAAATCAGGGAGGAAGACGACCAGCACAGATTAAGTGCATCCGTTAGGTCTATTCAAGATTGGTGCTCAAAATGGAAGATGAAAATTAATACACAAAAAACAGTGTTTGCACGAATAACTAACAGAACTAAGCATGTTCTTTCTTTTACTTACGAGCTTGATGGGAGTCCTTTGGTTGAAGTTGATAGTTTTAAATACTTGGGTGTGACACTTTCTAAAGACTTAAGTTGGGGTAGGCACATAAATGAAATATGTCAGAAAGCAATGAAAAAGCTTTGGTTTTTAAGACGAAACCTGAACAGTGCTCCGCCTCAAGTGAAGTTAATGGCCTACACAACGTATATTAGGCCTACCTTGGAGTACGCTGCATCGGTGTGGGACCCCTATAGAAAAAATCAAATTGGCGAACTCGAAAAAGTTCAGAGGAAGGCGGTGCGATTTATTTTATCCAAATACAAGCGACTTGATTCTGTTACAGATATGCTGAACAGCCTCAATCTCCCCTTACTTTCCGTCCGTCGAAAAATCGCTCGACTAAAGTTTTTCTTTATGTTTTCTCATCACCTGTATAATATCAACCCGGATTCTAGATTAACACATCGCGCATCGAGAGAACTCAGACACGTTAGTACTAATCAGTTTGAAGTGCCCAAATGTAACATTGACGTTTATAAGTCTTCTTTTTCCCTAGAACTGTAAAAGACTGGAATAATCTCCCACAAAATATTTTGACATTAGACTGTTTAGATGAATTCGAGAGCGCCCTTCTGAATGTGTGTGATTTGGACTGATAAATTGTACTTCAAATATTTTTGCTAAGTCGTAGATTTCATGTGCTGAGAATTCATTTTGTTCAGTGCTAGATAATATGTTGAAAGTGTGTGCTATTTCAGCCCGTTTATTTTAAGTAGATGTCGCTGAATGCGTACTGTGTTGTAGCCCTGATGTTGTATGTTTGAGTGTTCTATATACCCCACTTCTGTTAAAGCCCCGTACTTGGGGTGAACAGTATTCACAAATAAATAAATAAATTCCAGAAGAGCTTGAACCTGACGGTCATACATGCTCCCAAACCTTACTGGCGAACAAACTGAATGAAAACTTTTGATAATCAAGGGCATTTCAGACATCCGCCGAGTACAGTGATAATCATTTACCGGTCTAGTAAAATGTTTGGAACTATTTTTTTATATCCAACAGACAAAGCAGGAATACGTAGTTAATAATGCCCCCTAAAAATAACTGTGCATGTGGCAATGACAATGTAAGAGTTATTCCAATTAAAATAATAATAAACTGAATGTGTTACACATTTTGTTCATATTCGCAATCAAATACTTGTTTTTGTACTTACCAGGTAAAAATAAAATTGTCAAACCTTCCGTTTTTTTTTAAGTGGCGGAAAACCTATGAGTTGAAGGTTTTACTAATAACAAAAAAAAGGTCATGTCCGAGCACAAGTTTGGTTTTAAAAGAATAAATCAACAGAGTAAATCTTTATACATATTAACGCTAAAATATTTGCAAACATTGAAAACAGTAGACGGGCAATTGAAAGCTTCATTGATTTCAGAAAAAGATATGCCTTTATCGAGCACAAAACCTTAGTGAAACATATTAGCGTCGAGTGGAATCAGAAACAACGCACTCAAGTAATTCTCAGCTATTTAACTTCACTTTCCCATTGTGAATAACTGCATAGATATAACTCAGAACTTTACCCAATATTATGAAGTGTTTCATGCTTGGGCCTTTGTTATTTGTTTTAAACATAAGCTGCATTGTTAGCATACCTCAAACATAAAATATAATGTTATAGCAGGATAATACAAACGTCTTTTTTCTTGCAGCAACCTAGTTTATCTGAAACAAATTTCAAATATTTGCCTCAGTGATTTACTTGTATGGTTACGACACAATAAACTTAATCTGAACACTGGAAAAACGAAACTTGTACTGTAAACAAAAAAACACGCCTGCCTTGTATGACACAAATATATTAAGAATAAAAGCAAAACTTGAGTGCTTTAATGCACATACGTTTCTAGACGTTCCTGTTGAACAAAAGTTTAGTGGGACTTCAGCAGGGTTTTAGTAGGAAAAGAGACAACTATACTATTCGCTTGTCTATTAGTGCCCACGTTATTTAATCATGGCATGGGGACAGCACTATAAGCACAAAGAAGATGTTTATCTGGAAATATAAGACGGTTTGATTTATTGAAAACCCTCACAGATATCAGCACTTTTTCATTTTTCAAGAGTAGCAAAAAACAACTAATGAGAAAATGATGATCCTTGAGATAGTAGAAAATCATTTATAACAAAATTCGGCAAGATAAATAATTTTTCTAACATATATTCTAAAACACCAGGAAACTAATTTTTAAGATGCAGACACTACGTAAAAAGTAAACTTCGCACAAATTATGATTTGCAACGACTTGCATAACCCCTTCTCGATGATTATGCAGCCACCATGTCATAGCTGAATTGGCTCGAACCACCAGCTAATTTAGGACATTTAAAAAGTAAACGTTCAGCAATACTGTAGCAATATATCGTGACCTGCAGTTAGTACCTCAACTTGTTGGTCTACGCGCGTTATTCAGTATTTGACCGATAGCCCGATAATACTCATGAGTGTTCTGTGGTGTTTTTTTTCTGCTGAAAGTTGAAACCGGGATAAAAGTATCGTCAGAAGACAACATCGTTTTCTTTTGCCCTAACTCTTAGAGGTTTTCCTTTGATATAAAAATAAAATACTTTGCAAGGTTTAAGCAATTCAGTGATCCAAATTTTACTAGACCGACGGTAATCAAAGTATCTGATATACTAATGATTATATTTGAGAAGGGGCTATAATTAACACCTTTTTGTTTAAAAATGGTTTGAAAACGAAAACAAAATTATTGACGTTTTCAAGGTTGCCAAACCTAAGAATTCTGATTCTGATAGTTTTTAATACAAACAATAGCTTGGCGTTGTTATATGCGTGCCATACCACGCAAGAGCTAAACACTATTTATGATAGTAAAACTAATTGACTGATGGAAGGATGCAAAATTGAAGTTTTGTACTTGTGGCCTTCTGTTTGAGAAACGTAAACTCTCATTATTATGTGTATATCATGTCTTTTATGTGTTAACCAACATTTCTGTAATTGAAACCACCTCTTTGCTGGAAGCATGCAAAATTATACATTGTGGTTTTGGGCATATGTCTTACAAACGTCATATACTATTAATGTACATGTATGATTTGTTGCACAGGTTAACCAAAATGTATGATATTGGAACCATATAAGTGGGAGATGTATACATAGAAATTGATCCTTAAAGCGAGAAAAAATAAAGCGAGAGAGAAAGAGAAACAGCAAGTGTAAGCACTCATTTGGGAATAGTGCGGCCAACCAACGCGTAGCGCCGGCTCGCGGCGCTGGAGAAGAAAACGAAAAAAGTGATAAAATATAGCAGTTCCAAGAAAGGCAGAGTAAAAAAAAAAACGTACATACTTTTCGGCCCGCTGAATTATATCTTTTGGTACTCAAGCTATCGAAATTTGAATATTTAGACTCCACATTTTGCGCGGTTTCGTGGTAAAAGTTTGCATAGGTGTTTATAAACAGCATTACGAGAACACATTCAAGCAGCTAAAAGTACTGGAAGTATGAGGTTTCAAACAGATTTGTTTAAAATCCAGAACAAAACTGGCCAAGAAAAACTGAGAAAGGGGAAGACGGTGGGCCCACACTCGCGCATGTTGTGCATGGTGCATGTGCCATTTTTTAAGGTCTTGGTTTTATTCTGAAGAAAACGGACGTCGAGAATAAAACACCTTGAGACTTTGGAAAGCTGCTCCTCACCCTAAATCTTCCATTCAACACTTGGAAAACAAATGTTTAGGCTGATATGTGGCTATCTAAAAACATGCGTCAGTAAGCCTTGTCTCTTTTCAGATGTCTGCTTACAGGGTCGCAGAAGCCGCCATCGATGGTAGGACTGACTCGCTCGGTGAGCTTGGACAGTTCATCTGGAAAAATCCTGAGCTTGGGTTTGAAGAGACCAAGGCACACGACTACATCGCCAGCTACCTTGAATCGGAAGGTTTTCAGGTCACCAGGAACTATATTCTGCCAACGGCATTCCGGGCGGAGTTTGGAGGTAAACTCAAAACTTTTATGCCATCTCGTTTTTCTTTTTGTGGGGCTATTAAACTTGGATTTTCGAATAAAAAATAAAATATGTGGGTTGATATAATATGTAAAGCTCTGACAGTTGTATCGTATGGTTTTTGTTTAGCAAAGCCACGTATATGCCCGCAGAAAATGCCGCCTCCATCGTACAACATGTTCGACAGGGACGCAGTCTTTGCAGTCGATCGAATGTCTTGTGAATCAAAACTTTTAGAAATATGAGGTCAGTGTTTTTTATGTTCAGTATTTGAAAAGCTAGGTTATCGCAATGCACGGCTCTGCACACTCAATGAGAATAATGTGGACAAATTTTTCCCTCGCGCTCTACCTTGAGTTTCCTGTGCTTCTTCACAAATCATATCTCAGTGCTTGTGTAGGGCGTCAGCATCCTTAACTTAAAATTTTATTTAACTGCAGATACACCAAGGGATGTGCTTTTACCTCAGGTTGTGCAAAATAATAAAAATTAAGAATAAAGAATAAAGAAGGAATTTTATTAGGTGCCCAGGAACAACCGTACGGTCTTGGTGCTGGCACACCGAATCTTACACACACTACAAATTACCCATAAACGAGACGTACCAATACAAAAATACAACGAATTTATTGACAATACATGCACGCATACTATTGCACAGTGAAGAAAAACGTAGACCGAAGTGCTCAGCTTCAATATAAGAGCAGTATTATCTATCACATCTTGACACTAGCGGATTTAAGACATATACAACATACTGTGATATCCCGAGTTATCTCCCATCGACGAGTCATCGCCCACCCCACGTTTTGGGCAAATATCGATTACTTAAAGAACGCCGAGCGAACGCCCACCTCTACAAGTAACCTAACGTGGAACCCGCGATCCGCGAGCATTTATCCTCCATGAATGTCCCAACCACGAACCGTACGGTTGAAGGACATCTGTGATAAAGTAAACGAAGTGTCTAGCGTTACGTCCGACGTAACCCAAGTTACGTCCAAATCTCCGCCTTCCCTAGGTTCACGGGGGAGAGAGAGGAGGGCGGGGGGGGGGGGTTAGGTATACGCGCTTCCAGTGCTCTGTCCGGACGTAACGCTAGCCACAGCGACTAAAGTAAAACGGAAGTAGGTAAACGCCGGACCGTCGCCCGGTCCGTGCTATCAGCGCCATGACGCGGCTGCCGTGGCGGCTCGCTTTATTATCGCGCGCTTCGCCGCCATTAATTAAGCGCTTAGATTGAGTGCCGTTTTCTGATCTGCTGCTACTTCCTGCAGAAAACGTAGAAGTGGGTTTCGATTTCGGCATCACTTTTTGTGGGCGCCGTGCCCACGTCATTGCCGCCAAATCATTTGCACATTGCACGTGAACTAGAGCGGACGTTGTTCGGCATGGTTTATGATTGACTTCGCCGCTTTCTTCATTAATGAGCGAACGCTAATAACTGCAAAAACTGTTAAATAGAGTGTGATTCAGCAATACATATCTCTACAAAAGGGAGATAATTTCGAGCGTTTTAGCAGAAATGCCACCTTGAGTTTCAAGGGATGAGCGCGTCCAGATGGTTGTCCCTGCTCAACTAGGATGTTCACGGCGGGAAATATCGCGCAGAGTTGGAAGGCCCGCCAAAACCGCCCAAAAGATTATTGCAGCACATCGGGATGACGATGGACGCTTGGACGATGCCCCCCACCGTCGCCTTCCCCGCGCAACTACAGCAACAGAGGACCGTCGCATTTTCGAAGCAGCTTTGGGCGACCCTTTCCGCGCCGCCAGGGATATCAGGGACGCGCTGGAGCTCGAGATCAGCGACACTACTGTTCGGAGACGCCTCTACGATGCTGGCCTACACAGCCGTGTAGCTTGCCAGTTGCCGCTGCTGACGGAAAGGCACAAGCAGCTGCGGCTTGACTTCGCTCATTCTCTGGAGAATCGGACTGTGGAGGACTGGACCCACGTCATCTTCAGTGACGACTCTACGTTCTGCACCCCGTTAGACCAGAAGAGGCGAGTTTGGAGGCCTGGCAACTTCTGGTAAGCTTTATCAGCAATTGAAGATAATAGACTGTATAGATTTATCCTTCCCCCTGGAAGGTCCAAAGCCATTAGTGACCAAAACTTTGTGAGAAATCATCAATGGTCAGCTATAAGCTTCCCGTCCGCCGCTAAAGACTGAAAACTGCAAAACTGAAAAAATACTAGCCTTACCTAAAGTAACGATAGCCAAGTTCAACGGCGGCTAAAAGAGGCAAAAATGCTTCCAGTGCCTTGCAGATATGTCCCTCACTTTACCCCGGAAGGGGCCGCCAGTGGTCGTAGGTGCGTGAATGTCTGGGGTGCCATATCGCGCCAAGGACTTGGCTCCATCTCCAGGATCGACGGGCCCCTGACGTGGGAAGTTTACTCGGACATAATTGACCACGTCTTGATGCCCTTCGTCCTAGATGGGCCCTTTCCGGATGGTGACTTTTGGTTTCAACATGAACTGAGTCCCATTCACACCTCCCGTTCCACTAAAATGCTTCTTGGTGAGCGGGGCATACGGGAGCTGCCTTGGCCCCCCAAAGGCGCTGGCGCCAATATCATCGAAAACGTCTGGGGCATCATTAAGTCGAAACTGGCCACTTAATAGCTTTACGGCGCATCTCCAAACAAACTCTGGGAAGCCGTCCAACAAGAGTGGAACAACCTGCGCAACAACGATGACCTGGTGCTCCACCTCTACGGAAGTCTGCCGCACAGGATCTAACCTTTAATTCACGAAGAGGGAAACTTTTTAAGATACTAAGTCCCGCTAAAATCCGACGAACAATGTCAAACGTCGAACCGGAACTGTCAAGAAGAAAGAAAAAGGGGAGGTGGTTCCTGCCTCATGTTCTGCCTCACCTGGAGCACGAATCCCATTTAAGAAATCATTGAAATTGCGAGCTGCCCTACGTTTAATGGTATTCGCGATGCACGTGTGTTCGTGTGACACAAACACACGTGTTTGAAAATGAATAGAGGAATCATCGCGCTATAACATTCCCTTAGTATGCAGTAACGTGAATCATATACCGCAAATAATATATCATTAATTAGGGGGGGGGCTTACATGCACGTTCCAGAAGAGCCCTACTTTCTAACAATTTATGTTGGCCTGCACTGCAAAGTGTTAAGCATCGCACACTAGATTAATAATGATGCCCTTTTTTGTAATGTGTTTAATATAACATCGTTACAAGTGCGACGCGGTTGCTGACACATCACACAAATGAAACAATTGTAAAGTATAAGTTACTTTTTGATTTGTTTTGCAGCCTCCCGGTTTAACACATATCACAAAAAAAGAAAAAAACCTACTAATTCACATTGTTTACCGACAGCGTCTGAAAGGCTCCTTCCCCGATCCTCGCGCTTTCTGCGGGGAGTAGCAGCGGAGCTGAGAACAGCGCTCGACCTCGGGGAAGCGCGCGATAAGAAAGTCACCAGAGCAGCCGCGTCATCGCGCTGATAGCACGGAGCGGTGGACGGTTTGCCGTTCACCTTCATATCGCCGGCGGGTGTACACTTCACGTTGTTTACGCATATTCTGTCCAATTTTTGCGACCTCGAAACCGGAGTACATTTGTGCGAAAAGAGAACGACGGAGATAACAGAATACAGCTTTGTTTGGTTACAATAATGTAAGTTTGTAAGTTGACCTCGCGATCCCATCTAGGAATCGCGGAGTCATCGAACGCCCATTATCCTTGAATGTAACCGCTGAATGTAAGGTCAAATATGCTTTAATTCGTTCATAACGAAAAGCAACTCCGTGTAGTACGTCTCCACCAAAAAAAGGTTACCGTGATCCCGGTCCTTCTCCTGGAAGGTCATGACCGCGGTTGGTAAGGTCGTGCGATGTATGGAACAAAGCCAAGAGGTAAAACGCAGGCAATAAAGAAAAACAAAAGCCAACAGGTAAATAAAATTTTACTGGAAAGCTGCACAAAAACGTCTGTGAAGCGTTCCATTTCGAACTCCGTGTTATCGCAGCAATGCCAGCAACGCCGCCTCAATCCGCGTTGACGGCACGAAACAAAGTTGCACAAGACCCTGCTCCTTGTGCAACTTTTGTTTTATATTTTTTTCGTTGACTTCTGTTTGTATATTGTTTACTTTAAAATATACAGATCAGCCTAGGCTAAGGGACCAAACAAAAGGAATATCGCGATTTTGGAAGTGTGTTATCACAGATCAAGCGTTTGGCGCTCTACGCCGATCGGCGGTGTTAATCGCGCGTATGCAAGCAATGGACTTCGCGATAGTAAAACAGTCTAGTGTAGCAAAACAGTCTACTGTATAAAACAATAAAAATAATTCGAGTTTTGAGTTCACTCTATCTCTTGTGCAGCCGCGCTAGATACGCACAGAAAAATTGGTGTTTCTTCAGCCTTTTGTAAACTTTTTGTGACTACCCACCGAGAAATGGCCCACCCCAATTATTTATAACTTTTAAGCGGCAGGGGATGGCCGATGACTCGGGATATTACGTAGTGCAAAGGTTCAATACATTGAGTAGAGGCCTTCAAGAAAAAAAATATCGAGGTACACCTAAGCCTTCCTTGTGAGTTGTGAATGCGAAGCATGCAAGCCGCTCGTCCGCTCCCTTTTTCGTCTGCTGCGCACTTTTCGTCGCCAGTCAGCGCGCGTGCTCTCCTGGTGACCTTGGACGCTCCGCGCTGATGGACACGCAGCGCCATGGGGTGAGTGGTCGGGGAAACTGACGAGCGCAGCGACCAATGAGAGCCCTGTCGACGCGCGCCAGCCAATGGAACCGAAGGAAACTATCTGCCGTTTTCGCGCTTCAGACTGATGACGTCAGCTCGCTCCATGAGACAGATAATGCTTTCGCATTAAAATTGATAAACTGTTAATTTAGTGCCTTTGAGCACCCTAAAATAGATACGTTTCAATATATCGGCTGTCAATTTTTATTCGAAACAAATTTAAAAAAACCGTTTTTAATGCTATGTGAATGCCGTTTTTCACAATAGTTTTCTGGAGCTCGGCGGACATTCGAGGGGCTAGGAACCATGCCAGTCTGGTAAGTAATTAACTAAAATTATTTATTATTTTTTTATTAGCGAAAATAGACATATGGTTCTAATTTCAAACTTGCTGAGCGTCATTTGATAACATTAAATCAGTAATTTTGAGAACGACATTGAGCGCGTGGGAAGCGCAGTATTGTGCTAAAGTTACCACTCGTGCTGCAGGTACAAAGCTACCGGTGCGATTGTTCCGTCTCTTACCAGAGCCCAGCTTCGTGCCTGCTCCGCGAGTGGTAAATTTAGCGCACTACTGCTCTTCTTACGCACTCAGTTTTTATGACAGTGGTTTTCTTACTGATTCAGTGATCTTAAATGACGCTCAGAAAGTTTATAATTATCACAATATGTATATTTTTATTAATTAAAAAGTTAACTAACAAATTTTAGTTAATTATGCACCAGACTGTGACAGTTGTTCGCCCCTCAAATGTCCGCCGACCTCAAGAAACTTAGGGAAGACGGCATTCACGTGGCAATAAGTACACGCCTTTTTAAAACTATTTCACATAAGAAATGTATATTAAGTAAGTATATCAAAGAGAAATAACTGCACAGGAAAAATATTTGTGTCTACCAGCTCGTTTAATTCGTGTTGCTTAACTCCGTACCAACACAAACAGGAGTTTAATCTGTTTATCTAGTTCCTGACGGCAGAAGTTAAAAATATTCTTTCATCTTTGGAACAGTTATAACACCCTAAGAGAGCGAAAATTGGGTTGAGCAGACTAAGATTTCTAGCAGCGTAAAATTTATACTTGAGCCATGAAGACACTCATGGCACCCTAATACACACTTCAGACAAGATATCAAGAAAAATCGCTCAAACCATGCATAGTTTCGAAAATGAACAAGTCTGCTTCCTCCCGGCGATGATGTAGGGTCAGCACGTAAGTTCGCGCGCCCCAGCAGAGCCTTATAGTTCAGGTGATCGTCATTCTCATTTAAATAACAATACTTAAAAATGCAAATGTATTTTTGCACATGCTCTGTGCATAACGATTTAGTGTTGCAGATTCCATTCCATACAAGTGACGCGTATTCTAACTGGGAACCAACCAATGAACACGAGAGTGAAAAGGAAGGCAGATTGGTGGTCAAACTCCTTTGTAAAGCGACATGCTATTTCCAGGTGTCGTACAAACGCTCGAACTATTTTGTTAGCTTGGTCATCAGATCGTTGGCTTGTATAAAATGTACCACCGATATCCTTTCTGCCACCCACGCGGGACAGTAGATCTCCACGGATACCATAAGGAAACAGAAGTTCAGGGTTTTTCGAGAAAATAGTATCACTTCAGTTATTGAATGATTTAGAGAAAGTTCTTTTTGCTGTACACCAATCGTTGAATAAACCCAAATCGTCCCGAAGCCTCATGCAGTCGTGAAATATTCTATTTTTGCGACATATTTTAATACCATCAGCACACTGTAAGAAATATTATATCAAGGTAAAAAGGGATATATCATTATGAAACATAGAAAATGATAGGGAACCTGAAACAAAGACCTGAGGCACACATGAGTTCATTCTGTATGTCACTAGAACGAAATCGTTTCTGCATAGTAAGTAGCTCCAAAACCATTCGAGCACATAGCCATTGACACCATAGTGAGAAAGCTTAGATATTATTATTATTTTATGATCGATCAGGTCAAAGCCTTGCCTTATTTCATGATCGACCAGGTCCAAAGCGTTGCTTAAGTCTAAATGATCCTCGATCATCCGCACTGCTGCTCACCGAGCCACCGAGGTGCGCTCCTTCGTCTTCGATCGAGAGCACCAATGCGCACCGGTTAACTTTGTTTTATTCTCATTTAGCTCTAATTTCTTGAATTTTCAAGGAAACAAACATACACACAACAATGCAAACAAAAGAAGAAAAATAGGCAGACGAATAAATAAATGAATAAGTATTCGGTCAGCAATGTCAGATACCAGAAACATTTGTGAAAAACAGCACGTAAGACGAAGGTGTTCTACCTGTAAAGCGTGCCCACACTACGCTTCGTTTTCTTAATAGGTCCCGGACCCTCCGTGGCCATTCTGTGTGAGTATGACGCTCTGCCGGGAATCGGTCACGCCTGTGGACACAACCTTATCGCAGAGGGCTCAGTCGCTGTCGCAGTCGGTGTGAGAGGCTGTATTGGCTTCCAGAGAAAGCTCGCACGTAGGAAAGGTACGCTATTCCGCTCACATTTTTTCATGCGTCAAGACTCAAATGCACTTCTTAACATATCTTTTGGATGCAATATTTGAGTTTGGTATGCCTATTGGCAGCTCGTTGTCCTCGGCACACCGGCAGAAGAGAACGGCAGCGGCAAACAACTGCTCATCGACAAGGGCGCCTTCAAAGATCTAGACGTGGCGGTGATGGTCCACCCTGCCGGCATGTCACTCTTGAGGTTCATGTCCATCGCACTCGTTAGGGTGAGCTCTTTTATATGCAAGAGTATTTTGGAACAATTTATAAGAGCCTTTCAAAGTAGAACTTTGGCTAGAGCATTCCAACAATTAATATTAAAACAATCACTCTTTTCATACACCTCTCAACCATTTGCCCCATTTGTCTAAGGTTGAAGAACCTTTCTACTCCCGTAGATAAGACGTAACAAGTAGGTTTGGCGACTAAATAACATAAACTCGTAATTGGGCTGGTAATGAGAACATGCCTGAAATAGAAATTTGTTAGTTTTGAAGAAAGGATAACAATGACGTATGCGCGTATACATGTAAGCGGAAGCGGAAATGGTTGTAACTGTTTTACTTGATATAAGCTGGTTCCGTAAAGTTCCAGTCGACCCACACTCTTAAAAAAAAAGGTGCGTAAAGGGACAAATCGTTTTTGTTCATCCACACGACCCTAGCGCCCTCTATTCAGAAGCGATAACTCAAGCAGTTCGTCCCTCGGGCAATTCGTTGCTCCCACTGGAGTTGCTAACTCAATGAATGCATTAGTCCGCTCGTCAACTATGGCTGCTGCAAGCCTTCGATGAAGTGGATGAAACATCACCGATCGAGTGGCAATTTTGAGAGAGGCCTTGGCAAAACAAATTTTGGCCCCGGGATTTAGAAATTGTGACTACCCGCACATATTTAGTGAATGTCTCCGTCCGCGTAAAACATGAAAACGGATTCCGAGCGATGCGGAGGCGCCGGTAACGAGGCTACCTACTCTCTAACGACCGCTTTCGCGCCTCCGCCTCCCGTCTCTTTGCGCGGTACGGCTATGGTGCCTGGATCGCGTCTCCAACTGGTGTGTTTAGCGTCCTGTCCCGCCCATACATCAAAAGTGGTCCCGAAGTGGCAACAAATGACGTCACATAAGCCGGAGTGTCATGCTGTTGACTGTCGAGATCCTGGCGGTTGGCCGAGGAAATGCCGGCGAAAAGCACGAGCGAACGCGAGTGCCGCTGTCATCACGGCGTCCCAGGCGTCCCAACTTCCGGCTGCTACAGCTTCCGTGGACTGTGACAGTGGAGAGTGACCTATAGTCGGTGACAGGTCAAGAACGAAGTGGACGCTCCTCCCACCCCTTTCCACTTCAGCGGAGCGAACGGTGGAGAGGAGGTCATTTCCGGTCCAGCGTTCGCTCTACTAAAGTGGAAAGGGGTGGGAGGAGCTTCCACTTCGTTCTTGACCTGTCACCGACTATAGAGCAGAACAGGCGTCTGCCATATACACCACAACTGTTAGGACGCCGCCAGGATCGCAATCGGCGACAGCATCACACTTCTATGACGTCATCAGGCGGAAATCGAGGGACCATTTTTTTGGACGCGGTAAACACCCCAGTCAGAGACGCGTTCCAGGCACCATAGTACGGGTCCTAAGTATTCACCTTTCTTTAAATCAAATTTTAAAGCTATAGTACTTTAAAGTTTTTAATTATATGGTTTTATCCCAAGTTAATAATTGGTTGTTGAGTGCCATATTCTGGTCTTGCAGTGTTTTATTTATTTGTTAATTTAAACTTGCTAACGAAATTGCTTCTGGTTTTTGAGTGCCAATAAAACCAGGGAGGCAATCAGTTTCTGAAAATTTTCAATACAGCAATAAGTGATACCGCATATAGAAGCAACATATTTCTCGGCACGCAGAACAAATATTTAGAGGACAAAAGTTATTTAGGGCGTGAAGTAGGTATTTGTTTCATAAAACAAGGTTTACCCTTTTCTGAAATAGAGTTACTTAAGTAGATAAGTTGGTGGAATTGTTTTGATAAGAGGTGTTGCACGCCGAATTATTTTAGCTGTTTGAAAACAAACATCGGTATTTTTAAGAACAGAAAGACCCAGCGAATTTGCTTACAAATATTTTATACATGACTTTTCTTTTACCATAATAAATAGAAGCTCGTGTGAATAAAATACCTTCAAAAGGCTAAAACAAATTCCGAATAATACGGATCACTCAAAAAAAAAAGAATCCTAGCTGGCGTAAGTTTTTATATTCAAATGATTATATTCTCACATATACTGTATGACAGGTTATTAATACCGAAACAGGGATTTTGTGTATGTTACTCACTTTATCTCAACAAAGAAAACATATAGCAACAAATCATTAGGTAAATAAATTAAAAAAACACACATTAGAATGCTGGCGTTTTCCTACCAGGATTGGGCAGTATTGTAATTAAAATGCATCGCAATAGCAATTTAGAAATGCATTCCTATAAATATATTTAGATAATTTTTTTTCAATCGTGTTCTGCAGTTCGCTATTGAAATACATGTTCCCCTGTATCTATCGTATCGCGATATCATTAGATTTCAATGTATCTCATTATAATTTTCAAGGGATCAGTGCCCTCTATTCAAAAGTTCAAGCCGGCTTTTTCTTAAAAATATGTTGAGTACTGTAAATAGGACCCTGGAGGAATTGCTATTATGCAGACCAAGGTTTGTTCAGGATGTGCCTTTCTGACCATATGTGAACTCTTCTATTCCATGAAGATAGAAAAAAAAAGCTTCCCTGCTTGTATTGGAATTTTCTCAAGGAGTAAAGCCTTTGGCAAATCCATGACCCTGAATCACCTATTAACAAACCCCGCCCTTTTAGAAGCAACAGACGACTCTGACTTTTCTTACCTCGCTGTTTGTGACAAGACGGCATTTCTTAATTCATTAATTTCTTAATTCCTTTTGTTACCCTGGTTGGAGCGGCACGTGTGCCACTGGGCAGCCTAGACTCCGACTGCCAGAGAGTGAGCTGCCAAAGCTTTTATATGCAAAACCCTCTCCCCCTCTCCGCCATGCCCTCAGCCAATCACAGGTGTGAATGGGCTGAAAGTGTAGCGCTGAAGGCGTGAGGGCATGTCGGCGGGGTTGGCCACGGTCGAGATCCATCGAGCCCTCAGCTCCTTTTTTATTAAAAGAAATGCTAGCAAAAGGCGTAGGGGCCATGGAAGTGTCTTGAGGTGACCAGTACTCAGTCCTTGGCGCAGTGCCATGTTGTCGGCCTGGATCATGGTGCGGGGTGGGACGAGGAGAGTGGCAAGGGTCCACGCAAGAGCCTCGCGCACGAAGGTGCGGCCGTCGACCTCCATCAGGATGGCGAGGGCCGTCTGAGATGTCACGATGCCTTAGTCTGGAGTTCGGAAGTATCGGCATAGCAGGTGCGGCGCGGAGCGGTGGGCATTAAAGGGACTGAGTGTGGCAGGGAGTCCCAGAGGCGCACAAAGTTCTCAACCCACTCAAGTGGTGGGGGGCGGCTGGAGGCCGCGGCACAGAACAAAGGTCGTAATGCATGAAACCCGGCTCTATACAATAAAAAATAAAAAGACCAAAGTCCAGCGATTCACTGGTATAGAGACCGCGGGGATGTGGGATGTACATGAGTTCAAGGGTGCCCCGTAGGGACTGTACACGTTGTGGGGTGTGTGAGATGGAGTCGCGAGTGGTGTTGAGGGCGAAGCCCAAGAAACGGATGGCACGAGTGGGTGTTGTGGATGTGTCCTTAGGGTTAATGCGGAAGCCACACTCCTGGAGGTCGGTAAAGAAACGGTCGGTGACCTCTTGAAGAAACTGGGGGTCGGGGTTGGCCAAAAGAAAATTGTCAATGTATGATCAAGCCCAAACCCCTTTGTTACAAAGATGGTGGGTAATCGCGGTTGCGAGGGATTGCATGAGAAAGGGGCGGGCCGTAGCACAAAGGAAGTCGGGTAGAACAGTAGTATTTGCCGTTTATTTTAAATCTTTTAAGCCTCTGTGCTTGGGGATGCAACAAGATATGATAGAAGGCTTCATGGAGGTCCACTTTCGTAAAGTGTGCGTGGGTTTGGGCTTGGTCATAGATTGACAATTTTCTTTTGGCCCACCCCGACCCCCAAATTCTTCAAGAGGTCGCCGACCGTTTCATCACCGATCTTCAGGAGTGCGGCTTCCGCATTAACCCTAAGGACACATCCACAAAACCCACTGGTGCGATTCCTTTCTTGGGCTTCACCCTCGACACACTCGCGACTCCATCTCACACCCCACAACGTGTACAGTCTTTACAGGACACCCTTGAACTCATGTACATCCCACGTCCCCGGTCTATATCCCAGCGTGACGTGACCCCGGTGACGTCACGTGGCTCCCGTAAGGTAACGTGACGTGACCCCCATGAGGTCACGTAACGTCACGAGGGTCACGTGACCTCACGGTTACGCCGACGGCGACGGCGACACCGCTCGGAGGGAGGAGTAGCAGGCAGGATCAGGAGGTGAGGAGAAGGGAAGAGGGTATACGCTCCCCTAGTACCCTTGCCTCCTCCTCCTCAAGAGCTGCGCTCTAGTTCGGTGTTACAGGAGGTTGTAAGCGACTTTCATTTTTAGAGCGCAGCTCTTAGGCGCCCGTTTCCGGCTTGAGCGGCGTCGCCGTCGCTGTCGGCGTAACCGTGAGGTCACGTGACCCCCGTGGCGAAGTAGCAGGCAGGATGACGAGGTAAGGAGGAGGGAGGAGCGGTATACCCTCCCCTTAGTACCCTTGCATCCTCCTCCTCAAGAGCTGCGCTCTAATTCGGCGTTACAGGGAGTTGTAAACGGTTTTTTTTTCACTGAATATTTAATTAACGCTGCATGTTCTATTCCGAGAACATATGACAATCTTGCCAGGGGATTGGAACATTGGTGAAATAAATAATGTACAGTCAGTCGAAGGAAACAGAACCAGGCATGGGGTATACTTCGCCTTTATTCCACTTCCCTAAACCTAATCAAATTAAAAAAAAAGGTAGAACGAAGGTTTGTTGCACGCGAAAACAGGTGAAGAGGAAATTAGGGATAAACTGTCTCCTTCCTAAATAGCTTCGTTCCGGCGAAAGTGTGGGACCGCCTCCGGAAGGTCCGGGGAGATTACCACCAAGGCAGCACACGGTGTTGGGCCAATATTGGAAGCGCACTTGCCAAAAAATATTCAATGATGGTCCAGTTTATCCAATCTGTTCCCAATATTGTCTATTCCATTATATAGAATCTCTATTGATGGCCCAGCTTATCCACAGATTGACCAATATTCGAAGTATATTGGCATAAAATGGGCGATCTTGGCCTGTCAGTTCCATTGACTTGCGAATATTGCTGTACGGTGAAGCTTTAGTTCACCGTACAGCGCACTGACATCAAGCTGACGGCCCCAACTTTTACGACAGGCTTGCTGACGGTGCGATATCAGATATTAAACAGCTAAAGTACGCACGAAAGAGTACAGAAAGAAAAGATCAGTGCGCTGTACGCCCAACTGAAGTTTAGGGGTGTCGTATATGTGACAAGGGGTGTAAGGGCTACACCCTTTTTCAGTGTGTATGAACACTGGCATTAAATGGCCAATATCGGCCTTACAGTTCCATTGGTTTGAGAATATTGGATGAATACTGGCATAAAACGGTGATTGTTGGTTTTTTAGCACCCCTTGGCTTGCTACATTGGAAGTCCACTGGAATAGAATTGTCGAGTTTGGGCTGTCAGTACCATCGGCATTCCAATATTTGATAGAGACTGGCATAAAATGTACACTATTGGCTTGTCTGTACCAGTGACTTGCCGACGTTGAAAAAACACGAGCTTATAAAGGTCAATGTTGGCCTGTTAGTACCACTGGCTCATCGACAATACAAGAACACAGTGACATATAATGTTTAATGTTAGTCTGACAATACAATTGGTTTAATATTGAAAGCATGCTGGAATAGGCTGGTTTAGGCATGTTCGTTTTGCCGCGACAATTTGGAGTTGCTCCAGCGCTTGTCAACTTTATTTAAGTTTGTCAACGCGTGATTCATGTGTTTTCCTGCCCATTAAGAAAGAAAATAACAAGTTACAGACCTTACAGGTAGTGCTTTGCTGCTTCTTTGTGCATATTAAGGCGTCGTAAGCCATATGGGTTCATCGGGACCGCCAACTGGGACCGTCGATATCCGCATCAATGCATCGCCGTTCCGTCGCGGCCAAATGCACGGGAACTTTCACTCTAGATTATTATATGAACATTTTGATCTAGACAAAAACGTTTCGTACCCCAACTAAGGGTTTGTGGACTGCACCTCGTGTCAGGTGAGGAACCCCTTTGCGATTGACTAGGACAAAAAAATATTCTCAAATGTGGTTACACAAAGACGGCTCAATGACTCCATGGCACTACTGCTGCCACAATAGGACGCCGAATGCCTCCAACAAGGCAGGTAGGCACTGATAGCAGACGACAATGTTGGTTTCGATTTCGATTCTAACCGGAAGTGACATCAGGTGCAAAAAGCCTATACTAAAAAGAGCAAAAAATAAGCACAAAGAAGTAGGAGTGAACACACGGAGCGCTACGGGCAACTGAAGTTTATTTGAAAAACACGAAGATAATATACACCCTTTATTACACCGAACCCCAAATGAGTCTGAATTTCTTATTTGATAAAAAGAGTGACGACGCGCTGATGCTGCCGTCATCCTTCTTTACCCTAACGTTGAGCGCCTCAAAAAATGTTCCTTTCTGTTTTGGTTTCATACATTCCCGGAATCTGTGTTTTATCCTGCAAAGGATCACACGAACACCTTCCACAGTGGGCTGCCAAGTTCCCCGAATAAGACCGCTTTAAACAAAGTTGATGCCCTATGCACACTCGGATGCTGCACGAAAGCACCCGATTTCAAAAGTCCCGTGTCGAATGCCGCGCGACTAACACCCTGAGCTTTAGCACCGCGTTCGAAAGGCCAGTTTCGGAAGCCCCTCACGTGAATCCCCAAATCAGGTGGCCATGTCCTCACCTTGACGGCGAAGCATTGTGCGTTTAATTAAGAAACAGTAAGTGTGCACACGAGCGTGGGTAGCGTAATCATGCCGTCATTGTAGCTTCTCAACAGATTAGGTTAAGACATGGTACAATGCTGGTTGAAGTGCGGAAAGGAATTCTGCACGTCAAGCAAACATGCTACACCCGTACGATTACCACATGTCGTTGGTATCTTAAGACTACCGATGTAGCGCATTCTACATATTTGTGTGTATGTTTTTTTGTGCGCATGCTCTCCAATTTTGTTTATTTTGAAGCATAAGCTAGTTAGCTTCAATGGTGCTGTGAGGGAACGACAAATGCCAAAGTGGCCCACAAGTTTCTTGAGATTTATATCGCCATTTCTGTTTTTCGTTGGGAGACATTTGATTTATCATGGTCTCTTTTTAATTCTGACATACGACTTCGAGCTAAGTTCGGAGCTTCGTATCGGTCCGCCCTTTTTATCCCTTTGCTTTAGAGTTACCATGTATATGCTATCTCTACCACATTGGTTTTTGAACCCCCGGATAGCAAATCCGAGCAGAGAGAGACGGAAGAATTCAAGAGAGGGAAAAGTACAGGGAAGGGGAGCGCCGACGCCCTTGGAACGGGTTGCTTAGGTTGGTCGCTCGGCCTAGCTCGGCTGAACACCTGTTGCAAGAACGCTATTTCTCCTTCAGAAAGGGCAAGCGAGTGTGACGACAGAACAGTTCCCCTCCCGTTTTCCCCACATGCCATATCTCCAAATCTCTCCTTCGTGAGCGAGGAGGACTCCGTGTGCTTGAGCGTGGAGGACCCCGTTCATTTCTAAGCTGACAGTGCCGGGGAGCTACGCGCCTGCGGGACAGGTAAATCGCCTGGTTTTCATCACCTACCCCGCTCTCTCCGCGTGATTACGGAAGGGAGCTTGATCACGTGATTTAAGATAGACGTACGATTGGTTCACCCAACACCTTGGCTTCCACTACACTCTCAGCTTAGAGGTGACGGAGTCCAGCCCGCGAAACACACACACACACGTACAGAAAGTGGGGTCGTGTGAACCAAGGCCACATTACAAGGTAGGGTGTGGGAGGCGGTTGGTGGTATGGTCTCCTCAATTTCCAACACGCGCAAGTGCGAAATGCAAACGGGGAGATACGTTCCGCAATTTATGGAAGTTTTTCGACAGAAAGAACAATTTTCTTCCAGGTAAGAAAATATCAAGATCAACGTGCTCATCTCAGGGCACAGTGGTGTCAGTTTTTGAGTTGTTTCTATCGGGCGAAGCGGATTGGCATCTCCCATATCCACGCTACTCCTGCTGGAACCGGCAAGAACGGTGGCTCTAAAGCTCCGATCACCAGCAGCGCATTTTGTTCTAATGCCAAGTGCGAGCTTCGACATTCGTATTGCCAAGCTGTACTATTGTTTCAAATAGCACGTGGAATAATAGTTCAGAATTCTTTAAATTATGTTTATTTTTATTTTTTCGTATACACTAGCGGGTATACCCAGCTAGACCCAAGGGAAATTAAAACAACTCAATATTATTAAAAAGGTGCATTTTGCATCAGCAAATGTATTCATTTATTTGAGTTTTCAAATCATTTTGTATCTGTAAAACGTTTTTCTGTTACACATCGCAATAAATTATTAAAAATTAATTTAATTATCAGTATTGTCTATACCTTATCCTTTTATTCGAGGATTTCTATTTCCAAATACTCTTTACGATAGTGCTGCTCAACTCTACTTGCAGCGCTGGTTTTCAAGGTGAAACTTTTTGCGTAAACTGTTTTATGTCTTGTGTGCTTTTCAGAAACTATTTAGCGTCCTATTGCGAAAGTGTTTGTTTTCATTGCTCCCGAAATTTGTTTGTAAATCGAAAAATCTAAAATTATGCAAATTTTGAGTGGCAATAAAACAATCGTTGCCGAGCTCCCCTCATACTTTGTCTGATGAATCTTTGACAACCAACCATTCCAGTTGTGCAAACAGATGTTCCAATCTAGTTTTAAATTTGGAAAAAAAAATTAAACTTGACTTTATCATTCTGATAAACCTTGGAAGCACAAAATGTATCAGACGTGAGTTAGGCGTGAGTTCTAACTTGAATTACGCTTGCTTACGAGAAGCTTTGCGTGGTTTCGGATACGCTGCACACACGACACACGCTTGTGTTCTCCGGATTCACCAAAGCGACCGAGACAATTTCAAATTTATTCAGGAGTGGAATGTGTCACGAGCATGCTTTGAAGTGGAGTTTTCCATGGGTCCTACTTCCTTTGTGGGTGCGTGTAGGGCCTTAAATTTTTAGTGCACTTGCGAGCATCTTCTGCAGCCTGTTTGTGGTGGCCTGTTGGCCGCGGAAGCAAAGTGAGGCGGTCCCAGACGTAGTACATCTTTCGAATTTTATTCTTTCTTTCTAATTATCCAAAATTTCTCTTCGCTATATTAGCGGGAGCAGCTCTATTTCTTTCGCTAAAAACAGACATAACTTCATTAAAGAAGTGCAAACGCGAATGGGAAATTGTGATCACTTCGCTGTAGCCGCAATTTCGTTATAACCGACTTCGTTATAACCGGTCTCTACAGTATTGCTTTCAAATTCCGCTTTACCACAAAGTGAACCTTCTGGAACACACGTGCCTTTTTTCAGTTGCGTGTTGTCTTCAATGGTATTGCGTCGCACGCCGGCCAATACCCGTGGGACGGCGTAAATGCCTTGGATGCAGCCGTGGGTGCCTACGTCAACATCTCCATGCTCAGGCAACGAATGAAGCCCGACTGTCGGGTTCACGGTAAGAACACTAATTGCGAAGCTACAAACGTGAATAACTTAAATTAGATAAGGGCCGTGTTATTTGAAATCGTGCAAAGACAGTTGGGCATTATTTATAACTTCCAAAAACAATATTTGTGCTGGGCCAGTCCTTGGTTAGAATGATTCTGAAATCCGCCTTTACGGCACAGTTTTAGTTCTATAGTTTTTGACACCGAAGGAAACAGAAGACGATTTTTTGGTTTTGGGCGATCCTCAGAGGTCGCGCATTTAGATGTTTCGCCAGGCTCAGATACCGCAGCAAAGGAACTTGGTACTTGGTGTTTCAAACTAACATAAAAGGGTAAAAAAAAAACATTGTTTTTATTTTTAGTTACGTTATAAAAACCAAATTCACCTGATTTTAAAGATTTCGACGACATATTATAAATTTTGGCACCTCTTTTTTAATTTTGCAGTCATTGATATTTATATAAATTGATCTCACCGTGTATGAGATAGTCTTACACCAATAAAAAAAACTGCCGATTCCGCTAACAAAATTACCCAATATTTAACTTTTCCTTTCAATGGGCCTTTGTGTAGTGTTATGAGACATCGGTCGTATCCGTGCATTTGGTTTCTTACAGAAGGGGTTTGTATGTTTTTCATTTTGTTCGCAGTCTTGCGAGCTCTTTGCGTTATATCTTCCCCAACAGTGAATGGTCATCGCCATTTCCCCCAGTCTTCATCACCTGCACAATTGTAGCAACGTTTGTTCATCATTAAGACGTCAGTAGTTTTTGAATACTTGAGCATATAAACGGTTTCTGTATTATTACTACTAATGCCAACTGTAAACCATAACTTGTGTTTTTTTGTTAAGAACGGTCAAAATACACGTGCGTCTGTCTTAGGTAATATGCTATCTGAACTACACGAGTAATTCACTGCTTCACTGGAGCGTGCAAGTTACTTATGCACTATGTAATTACAACAGGGTCAGAGAACCTTTCCGTTCATTACACATTCTACTGTCTGTACAATGTCTTAATTTTATAATTAATTTGTTTTTTTGTGTTTAAGAACAAATGACGCGTTGGTAATAATGCACAATCAGGGAGATTACAAGTTAGACAGTACTTAAATGAAAGACAACGTTACAGGCAGGCAAACCAAAAGAAGGACAAACACATTTTGTCCAAATTTATTGCCTCTGTTTAGCTTTCTAGTGGGTTGAACAACTTAAATGCTAGAAAAAGTTGAATTAAAAAAGTAAATGTCCTCTGCAAAAATGGTCTTATACATGTGTGGCACGTGGGCCATTTGGCTAATGAGTATAATATGATTAAAAAAGAAAGTAGGGGAAAGGGTGAAAGCTAGTGTGGCAACGTGAAGATGACTTGATGACGTAAGATAAAAAAGATGAATTTCGCCAAGCCATCTATACAAATTCATTAAATATCGCTCACTTTTTTAACTTAGAGTAGCACAATTGAACTGCTCCATGTCTCATATGTTCATAATAAACTGTGCGACCAACTAACAATAATTAAAAAATTGAAAGAACCACTGTGCACACTTTTAACATTACTTGACTCGTACTCTCAAAACAGTTCTAAGCAGCGAGGAGAACTCCAACTTAGACGGAAATAATATAAATAATACTCGTAACATGAAGGTTGACATGGAAAACTTACGCGTAGTTCTAGAAATACCGCCCAGCATACGAAAAGCGGCGGAGATGATATTATGATTGTGTAGTTTAAGAGACAAAGAGAGTCTATAAGCACAAAGATCACGCGTACCCTCGATCCTGCTTAGCGAAACATTGACAAGCTGATCATGAATGTATAGGTCCCACCTTCCTAGATAAGGACATAACGTAAGTTTTAAAAGTGTTAAGAGTCAATGTTTCTAAAAAATCAAGAATGCACTGATTTACCATAATTTATCAGCATGTTACAGTCCCTCATATATGAGGTCTGCCAACAAAGGTTGATATTACCTGCACATTGTTACGTGCTTGGAAGCTGAATACATTTGTATCCGTCAAGGGTGGCCAAACTGCGGCTCGCGAGCCGCATGGGGCTCTTCGCGGGTCCAAGTGCAGCTCGCGGCTCCCTGATAAGCGTGCCCCCCTCCTCCCCCTCCCCCACCTTCCCCTTCCGTGTCCCAAAGTCTAAAATAAATCTAAAAT